>JAJGOT010001364.1:0-23036 GCA_022457155.1 Cladopsammia gracilis | reverse complement strand
CGTGATGTGTCATGGCCGCTTCCTTCGTATCGCTTACGTTTCAGCTAGACTTCTTCGCCAATCTTCAGCTCACGGGCGCAGAGAAAGCACTAGAGGACGAGAAAATCGCTTCGTAAAGGTGAGTTTGGTGATTTCTGTGCAAATTATTCGAGGGTTTGTGGCATTTAGTGCAGTACAAGCTGTTTCGATGCAACTTACGAGCAAATGACACGGTGAAATTCACCCCGACAAGTTTTATTATTCTTTATCCACCCTAACTTACACTAGCCGTTAGGGTTTTTTCTAAGGGTTTCTGTTTCCTCGTTAGGGTTAACAAAGTTAGCGTAAAGTTGAATTTCGTAAAAAATGACCTTGGGTTATTGTAAACTCACCAATAACCCTTCGTTTACAGTAAGGGTTTTTGCTTAGGTTAGTGGTTTTACTAGGGTTAGTGTCAGGGTTAATGTAACAGAAACACTAACCCTAACAGAAACACTAACCCTAATACCCAGCCTAGAGCTATTCCCTAACCCTAACCCTAACCCTAACAGGAACATCAACCCTAACACTCACCCTTGGCAAAACATTAAGCCCCGGTTCGCGCCAGGCCGACTTTCACATTAGAAATGAGGTGCGATACTTACAGTGCTTTCAGAGACGATTTGAAGTAACGAGGCAGTTTTACGTCTTTCGGCTGTTTTTTATTCGTTTTTCGTCATTTTTTCGCGTGAAATCGCACTGTTTTCTGCTTGAAAATGATGAAACTAGCAAAGCGGCATTACTTTTCATGAAAAATACATGTTCTGCGTTGTAAAATTCAAGGGTTTGTCCCAAAAAAATGGAGAAAAAAGCGCCAAATAGAATGCCACAGATTTGCACAAACTTTTGTGAAAAAATAGGCCAAAATGGGCGGGTTTCGTAGCCATGCGGACGTCCGAGGAAGCACTGTGCCTCGCAATCATGCAAGGACGGTGAGTGGTCGCAGTTCATCCCAGCAACTGCGGAAAAAAAAAACCATTAAACTGCCAAAAAACTGTGTGTGTCACTTGCTTTTTTCCTGTTTTATTCACCAAAAACTGAGCCAGTTTCTCGCCGGCCCAGTCTCCCTTGCGCGCGTTTCCCATGCGGACCCCCGAGCAGACACTCCCGGTTCCCCACTGCCGGCTCCCGACCTTTGCTTGCCTCCCCCGACTGCGTTTAAAGCTCTGTTCCCGGCGCCCTGTTCTCCCTGCCACGAGCACGCAACGCGGACCCAACCTAACACTGTCGCAAAGCATGCCGGGAAACAACATGGCAACTTCGAAATGGAGCTCCCGTCCCCAACCCTCAACAAAATAATAGAAGTCTGGAACCACTTCGGAAATCGGGCAATTGGCTTACGGCCTGCGCTGGCAAATGGGCCACAACTCACGAATATGCCCTTCTTTGCATCCCAACTGATTCCACACTTGCCCGCCGGATCCTCTTGTAAGCTACGGCCCAATTGTACCGGGAGCGCCGACAAGCACTTTGGGTCCAAGCCGGCAAGAAACACGTCTCGATTCATTGAGAGGTGCTAGTGACTTGCGGGTTTCCAGACTTAATGATGTCCTTTCACCACCGGACGGGCCTAAAAATATGGCTAAACCAGTGCTACGGAGTGATCGATGCGTGCAGTATCGAACTCGCTCCGAGACTGCGGCCTATACGACGCTCTTGTTGGTTCACGGTCCCGCCGCGGGCCGATATGTCGCGGTCTCACTATCCCACGGCTCCCCACGTGATGTGTCATGGCCGCTTCCTTCGTATCGCTTACGTTTCAGCTAGACTTCTTCGCCAATCTTCAGCTCACGGGCGCAGAGAAAGCACTAGAGGACGAGAAAATCGCTTCGTAAAGGTGAGTTTGGTGATTTCTGTGCAAATTATTCGAGGGTTTGTGGCATTTAGTGCAGTACAAGCTGTTTCGATGCAACTTACGAGCAAATGACACGGTGAAATTCACCCCGACAAGTTTTATTATTCTTTATCCACCCTAACTTACACTAGCCGTTAGGGTTTTTTCTAAGGGTTTCTGTTTCCTCGTTAGGGTTAACAAAGTTAGCGTAAAGTTGAATTTCGTAAAAAATGACCTTGGGTTATTGTAAACTCACCAATAACCCTTCGTTTACAGTAAGGGTTTTTGCTTAGGTTAGTGGTTTTACTAGGGTTAGTGTCAGGGTTAATGTAACAGAAACACTAACCCTAACAGAAACACTAACCCTAATACCCAGCCTAGAGCTATTCCCCTAACCCTAACCCTAACCCTAACAGGAACATCAACCCTAACACTCACCCTTGGCAAAACATTAAGCCCCGGTTCGCGCCAGGCCGACTTTCACATTAGAAATGAGGTGCGATACTTACAGTGCTTTCAGAGACGATTTGAAGTAACGAGGCAGTTTTACGTCTTTCGGCTGTTTTTTATTCGTTTTTCGTCATTTTTTCGCGTGAAATCGCACTGTTTTCTGCTTGAAAATGATGAAACTAGCAAAGCGGCATTACTTTTCATGAAAAATACATGTTCTGCGTTGTAAAATTCAAGGGTTTGTCCCAAAAAAATGGAGAAAAAAGCGCCAAATAGAATGCCACAGATTTGCACAAACTTTTGTGAAAAAATAGGCCAAAATGGGCGGGTTTCGTAGCCATGCGGACGTCCGAGGAAGCACTGTGCCTCGCAATCATGCAAGGACGGTGAGTGGTCGCAGTTCATCCCAGCAACTGCGGAAAAAAAAACCATTAAACTGCCAAAAAACTGTGTGTGTCACTTGCTTTTTTCCTGTTTTATTCACCAAAAACTGAGCCAGTTTCTCGCCGGCCCAGTCTCCCTTGCGCGCGTTTCCCATGCGGACCCCCGAGCAGACACTCCCGGTTCCCCACTGCCGGCTCCCGACCTTTGCTTGCCTCCCCCGACTGCGTTTAAAGCTCTGTTCCCGGCGCCCTGTTCTCCCTGCCACGAGCACGCAACGCGGACCCAACCTAACACTGTCGCAAAGCATGCCGGGAAACAACATGGCAACTTCGAAATGGAGCTCCCGTCCCCAACCCTCAACAAAATAATAGAAGTCTGGAACCACTTCGGAAATCGGGCAATTGGCTTACGGCCTGCGCTGGCAAATGGGCCACAACTCACGAATATGCCCTTCTTTGCATCCCAACTGATTCCACACTTGCCCGCCGGATCCTCTTGTAAGCTACGGCCCAATTGTACCGGGAGCGCCGACAAGCACTTTGGGTCCAAGCCGGCAAGAAACACGTCTCGATTCATTGAGAGGTGCTAGTGACTTGCGGGTTTCCAGACTTAATGATGTCCTTTCACCACCGGACGGGCCTAAAAATATGGCTAAACCAGTGCTACGGAGTGATCGATGCGTGCAGTATCGAACTCGCTCCGAGACTGCGGCCTATACGACGCTCTTGTTGGTTCACGGTCCCGCCGCGGGCCGATATGTCGCGGTCTCACTATCCCACGGCTCCCCACGTGATGTGTCATGGCCGCTTCCTTCGTATCGCTTACGTTTCAGCTAGACTTCTTCGCCAATCTTCAGCTCACGGGCGCAGAGAAAGCACTAGAGGACGAGAAAATCGCTTCGTAAAGGTGAGTTTGGTGATTTCTGTGCAAATTATTCGAGGGTTTGTGGCATTTAGTGCAGTACAAGCTGTTTCGATGCAACTTACGAGCAAATGACACGGTGAAATTCACCCCGACAAGTTTTATTATTCTTTATCCACCCTAACTTACACTAGCCGTTAGGGTTTTTTCTAAGGGTTTCTGTTTCCTCGTTAGGGTTAACAAAGTTAGCGTAAAGTTGAATTTCGTAAAAAATGACCTTGGGTTATTGTAAACTCACCAATAACCCTTCGTTTACAGTAAGGGTTTTTGCTTAGGTTAGTGGTTTTACTAGGGTTAGTGTCAGGGTTAATGTAACAGAAACACTAACCCTAACAGAAACACTAACCCTAATACCCAGCCTAGAGCTATTCCCCTAACCCTAACCCTAACCCTAACAGGAACATCAACCCTAACACTCACCCTTGGCAAAACATTAAGCCCCGGTTCGCGCCAGGCCGACTTTCACATTAGAAATGAGGTGCGATACTTACAGTGCTTTCAGAGACGATTTGAAGTAACGAGGCAGTTTTACGTCTTTCGGCTGTTTTTTATTCGTTTTTCGTCATTTTTTCGCGTGAAATCGCACTGTTTTCTGCTTGAAAATGATGAAACTAGCAAAGCGGCATTACTTTTCATGAAAAATACATGTTCTGCGTTGTAAAATTCAAGGGTTTGTCCCAAAAAAATGGAGAAAAAAGCGCCAAATAGAATGCCACAGATTTGCACAAACTTTTGTGAAAAAATAGGCCAAAATGGGCGGGTTTCGTAGCCATGCGGACGTCCGAGGAAGCACTGTGCCTCGCAATCATGCAAGGACGGTGAGTGGTCGCAGTTCATCCCAGCAACTGCGGAAAAAAAAACCATTAAACTGCCAAAAAACTGTGTGTGTCACTTGCTTTTTTCCTGTTTTATTCACCAAAAACTGAGCCAGTTTCTCGCCGGCCCAGTCTCCCTTGCGCGCGTTTCCCATGCGGACCCCCGAGCAGACACTCCCGGTTCCCCACTGCCGGCTCCCGACCTTTGCTTGCCTCCCCCGACTGCGTTTAAAGCTCTGTTCCCGGCGCCCTGTTCTCCCTGCCACGAGCACGCAACGCGGACCCAACCTAACACTGTCGCAAAGCATGCCGGGAAACAACATGGCAACTTCGAAATGGAGCTCCCGTCCCCAACCCTCAACAAAATAATAGAAGTCTGGAACCACTTCGGAAATCGGGCAATTGGCTTACGGCCTGCGCTGGCAAATGGGCCACAACTCACGAATATGCCCTTCTTTGCATCCCAACTGATTCCACACTTGCCCGCCGGATCCTCTTGTAAGCTACGGCCCAATTGTACCGGGAGCGCCGACAAGCACTTTGGGTCCAAGCCGGCAAGAAACACGTCTCGATTCATTGAGAGGTGCTAGTGACTTGCGGGTTTCCAGACTTAATGATGTCCTTTCACCACCGGACGGGCCTAAAAATATGGCTAAACCAGTGCTACGGAGTGATCGATGCGTGCAGTATCGAACTCGCTCCGAGACTGCGGCCTATACGACGCTCTTGTTGGTTCACGGTCCCGCCGCGGGCCGATATGTCGCGGTCTCACTATCCCACGGCTCCCCACGTGATGTGTCATGGCCGCTTCCTTCGTATCGCTTACGTTTCAGCTAGACTTCTTCGCCAATCTTCAGCTCACGGGCGCAGAGAAAGCACTAGAGGACGAGAAAATCGCTTCGTAAAGGTGAGTTTGGTGATTTCTGTGCAAATTATTCGAGGGTTTGTGGCATTTAGTGCAGTACAAGCTGTTTCGATGCAACTTACGAGCAAATGACACGGTGAAATTCACCCCGACAAGTTTTATTATTCTTTATCCACCCTAACTTACACTAGCCGTTAGGGTTTTTTCTAAGGGTTTCTGTTTCCTCGTTAGGGTTAACAAAGTTAGCGTAAAGTTGAATTTCGTAAAAAATGACCTTGGGTTATTGTAAACTCACCAATAACCCTTCGTTTACAGTAAGGGTTTTTGCTTAGGTTAGTGGTTTTACTAGGGTTAGTGTCAGGGTTAATGTAACAGAAACACTAACCCTAACAGAAACACTAACCCTAATACCCAGCCTAGAGCTATTCCCTAACCCTAACCCTAACCCTAACAGGAACATCAACCCTAACACTCACCCTTGGCAAAACATTAAGCCCCGGTTCGCGCCAGGCCGACTTTCACATTAGAAATGAGGTGCGATACTTACAGTGCTTTCAGAGACGATTTGAAGTAACGAGGCAGTTTTACGTCTTTCGGCTGTTTTTTATTCGTTTTTCGTCATTTTTTCGCGTGAAATCGCACTGTTTTCTGCTTGAAAATGATGAAACTAGCAAAGCGGCATTACTTTTCATGAAAAATACATGTTCTGCGTTGTAAAATTCAAGGGTTTGTCCCAAAAAAATGGAGAAAAAAGCGCCAAATAGAATGCCACAGATTTGCACAAACTTTTGTGAAAAAATAGGCCAAAATGGGCGGGTTTCGTAGCCATGCGGACGTCCGAGGAAGCACTGTGCCTCGCAATCATGCAAGGACGGTGAGTGGTCGCAGTTCATCCCAGCAACTGCGGAAAAAAAAACCATTAAACTGCCAAAAAACTGTGTGTGTCACTTGCTTTTTTCCTGTTTTATTCACCAAAAACTGAGCCAGTTTCTCGCCGGCCCAGTCTCCCTTGCGCGCGTTTCCCATGCGGACCCCCGAGCAGACACTCCCGGTTCCCCACTGCCGGCTCCCGACCTTTGCTTGCCTCCCCCGACTGCGTTTAAAGCTCTGTTCCCGGCGCCCTGTTCTCCCTGCCACGAGCACGCAACGCGGACCCAACCTAACACTGTCGCAAAGCATGCCGGGAAACAACATGGCAACTTCGAAATGGAGCTCCCGTCCCCAACCCTCAACAAAATAATAGAAGTCTGGAACCACTTCGGAAATCGGGCAATTGGCTTACGGCCTGCGCTGGCAAATGGGCCACAACTCACGAATATGCCCTTCTTTGCATCCCAACTGATTCCACACTTGCCCGCCGGATCCTCTTGTAAGCTACGGCCCAATTGTACCGGGAGCGCCGACAAGCACTTTGGGTCCAAGCCGGCAAGAAACACGTCTCGATTCATTGAGAGGTGCTAGTGACTTGCGGGTTTCCAGACTTAATGATGTCCTTTCACCACCGGACGGGCCTAAAAATATGGCTAAACCAGTGCTACGGAGTGATCGATGCGTGCAGTATCGAACTCGCTCCGAGACTGCGGCCTATACGACGCTCTTGTTGGTTCACGGTCCCGCCGCGGGCCGATATGTCGCGGTCTCACTATCCCACGGCTCCCCACGTGATGTGTCATGGCCGCTTCCTTCGTATCGCTTACGTTTCAGCTAGACTTCTTCGCCAATCTTCAGCTCACGGGCGCAGAGAAAGCACTAGAGGACGAGAAAATCGCTTCGTAAAGGTGAGTTTGGTGATTTCTGTGCAAATTATTCGAGGGTTTGTGGCATTTAGTGCAGTACAAGCTGTTTCGATGCAACTTACGAGCAAATGACACGGTGAAATTCACCCCGACAAGTTTTATTATTCTTTATCCACCCTAACTTACACTAGCCGTTAGGGTTTTTTCTAAGGGTTTCTGTTTCCTCGTTAGGGTTAACAAAGTTAGCGTAAAGTTGAATTTCGTAAAAAATGACCTTGGGTTATTGTAAACTCACCAATAACCCTTCGTTTACAGTAAGGGTTTTTGCTTAGGTTAGTGGTTTTACTAGGGTTAGTGTCAGGGTTAATGTAACAGAAACACTAACCCTAACAGAAACACTAACCCTAATACCCAGCCTAGAGCTATTCCCTAACCCTAACCCTAACCCTAACAGGAACATCAACCCTAACACTCACCCTTGGCAAAACATTAAGCCCCGGTTCGCGCCAGGCCGACTTTCACATTAGAAATGAGGTGCGATACTTACAGTGCTTTCAGAGACGATTTGAAGTAACGAGGCAGTTTTACGTCTTTCGGCTGTTTTTTATTCGTTTTTCGTCATTTTTTCGCGTGAAATCGCACTGTTTTCTGCTTGAAAATGATGAAACTAGCAAAGCGGCATTACTTTTCATGAAAAATACATGTTCTGCGTTGTAAAATTCAAGGGTTTGTCCCAAAAAAATGGAGAAAAAAGCGCCAAATAGAATGCCACAGATTTGCACAAACTTTTGTGAAAAAATAGGCCAAAATGGGCGGGTTTCGTAGCCATGCGGACGTCCGAGGAAGCACTGTGCCTCGCAATCATGCAAGGACGGTGAGTGGTCGCAGTTCATCCCAGCAACTGCGGAAAAAAAAACCATTAAACTGCCAAAAAACTGTGTGTGTCACTTGCTTTTTTCCTGTTTTATTCACCAAAAACTGAGCCAGTTTCTCGCCGGCCCAGTCTCCCTTGCGCGCGTTTCCCATGCGGACCCCCGAGCAGACACTCCCGGTTCCCCACTGCCGGCTCCCGACCTTTGCTTGCCTCCCCCGACTGCGTTTAAAGCTCTGTTCCCGGCGCCCTGTTCTCCCTGCCACGAGCACGCAACGCGGACCCAACCTAACACTGTCGCAAAGCATGCCGGGAAACAACATGGCAACTTCGAAATGGAGCTCCCGTCCCCAACCCTCAACAAAATAATAGAAGTCTGGAACCACTTCGGAAATCGGGCAATTGGCTTACGGCCTGCGCTGGCAAATGGGCCACAACTCACGAATATGCCCTTCTTTGCATCCCAACTGATTCCACACTTGCCCGCCGGATCCTCTTGTAAGCTACGGCCCAATTGTACCGGGAGCGCCGACAAGCACTTTGGGTCCAAGCCGGCAAGAAACACGTCTCGATTCATTGAGAGGTGCTAGTGACTTGCGGGTTTCCAGACTTAATGATGTCCTTTCACCACCGGACGGGCCTAAAAATATGGCTAAACCAGTGCTACGGAGTGATCGATGCGTGCAGTATCGAACTCGCTCCGAGACTGCGGCCTATACGACGCTCTTGTTGGTTCACGGTCCCGCCGCGGGCCGATATGTCGCGGTCTCACTATCCCACGGCTCCCCACGTGATGTGTCATGGCCGCTTCCTTCGTATCGCTTACGTTTCAGCTAGACTTCTTCGCCAATCTTCAGCTCACGGGCGCAGAGAAAGCACTAGAGGACGAGAAAATCGCTTCGTAAAGGTGAGTTTGGTGATTTCTGTGCAAATTATTCGAGGGTTTGTGGCATTTAGTGCAGTACAAGCTGTTTCGATGCAACTTACGAGCAAATGACACGGTGAAATTCACCCCGACAAGTTTTATTATTCTTTATCCACCCTAACTTACACTAGCCGTTAGGGTTTTTTCTAAGGGTTTCTGTTTCCTCGTTAGGGTTAACAAAGTTAGCGTAAAGTTGAATTTCGTAAAAAATGACCTTGGGTTATTGTAAACTCACCAATAACCCTTCGTTTACAGTAAGGGTTTTTGCTTAGGTTAGTGGTTTTACTAGGGTTAGTGTCAGGGTTAATGTAACAGAAACACTAACCCTAACAGAAACACTAACCCTAATACCCAGCCTAGAGCTATTCCCTAACCCTAACCCTAACCCTAACAGGAACATCAACCCTAACACTCACCCTTGGCAAAACATTAAGCCCCGGTTCGCGCCAGGCCGACTTTCACATTAGAAATGAGGTGCGATACTTACAGTGCTTTCAGAGACGATTTGAAGTAACGAGGCAGTTTTACGTCTTTCGGCTGTTTTTTATTCGTTTTTCGTCATTTTTTCGCGTGAAATCGCACTGTTTTCTGCTTGAAAATGATGAAACTAGCAAAGCGGCATTACTTTTCATGAAAAATACATGTTCTGCGTTGTAAAATTCAAGGGTTTGTCCCAAAAAAATGGAGAAAAAAGCGCCAAATAGAATGCCACAGATTTGCACAAACTTTTGTGAAAAAATAGGCCAAAATGGGCGGGTTTCGTAGCCATGCGGACGTCCGAGGAAGCACTGTGCCTCGCAATCATGCAAGGACGGTGAGTGGTCGCAGTTCATCCCAGCAACTGCGGAAAAAAAAACCATTAAACTGCCAAAAAACTGTGTGTGTCACTTGCTTTTTTCCTGTTTTATTCACCAAAAACTGAGCCAGTTTCTCGCCGGCCCAGTCTCCCTTGCGCGCGTTTCCCATGCGGACCCCCGAGCAGACACTCCCGGTTCCCCACTGCCGGCTCCCGACCTTTGCTTGCCTCCCCCGACTGCGTTTAAAGCTCTGTTCCCGGCGCCCTGTTCTCCCTGCCACGAGCACGCAACGCGGACCCAACCTAACACTGTCGCAAAGCATGCCGGGAAACAACATGGCAACTTCGAAATGGAGCTCCCGTCCCCAACCCTCAACAAAATAATAGAAGTCTGGAACCACTTCGGAAATCGGGCAATTGGCTTACGGCCTGCGCTGGCAAATGGGCCACAACTCACGAATATGCCCTTCTTTGCATCCCAACTGATTCCACACTTGCCCGCCGGATCCTCTTGTAAGCTACGGCCCAATTGTACCGGGAGCGCCGACAAGCACTTTGGGTCCAAGCCGGCAAGAAACACGTCTCGATTCATTGAGAGGTGCTAGTGACTTGCGGGTTTCCAGACTTAATGATGTCCTTTCACCACCGGACGGGCCTAAAAATATGGCTAAACCAGTGCTACGGAGTGATCGATGCGTGCAGTATCGAACTCGCTCCGAGACTGCGGCCTATACGACGCTCTTGTTGGTTCACGGTCCCGCCGCGGGCCGATATGTCGCGGTCTCACTATCCCACGGCTCCCCACGTGATGTGTCATGGCCGCTTCCTTCGTATCGCTTACGTTTCAGCTAGACTTCTTCGCCAATCTTCAGCTCACGGGCGCAGAGAAAGCACTAGAGGACGAGAAAATCGCTTCGTAAAGGTGAGTTTGGTGATTTCTGTGCAAATTATTCGAGGGTTTGTGGCATTTAGTGCAGTACAAGCTGTTTCGATGCAACTTACGAGCAAATGACACGGTGAAATTCACCCCGACAAGTTTTATTATTCTTTATCCACCCTAACTTACACTAGCCGTTAGGGTTTTTTCTAAGGGTTTCTGTTTCCTCGTTAGGGTTAACAAAGTTAGCGTAAAGTTGAATTTCGTAAAAAATGACCTTGGGTTATTGTAAACTCACCAATAACCCTTCGTTTACAGTAAGGGTTTTTGCTTAGGTTAGTGGTTTTACTAGGGTTAGTGTCAGGGTTAATGTAACAGAAACACTAACCCTAACAGAAACACTAACCCTAATACCCAGCCTAGAGCTATTCCCCTAACCCTAACCCTAACCCTAACAGGAACATCAACCCTAACACTCACCCTTGGCAAAACATTAAGCCCCGGTTCGCGCCAGGCCGACTTTCACATTAGAAATGAGGTGCGATACTTACAGTGCTTTCAGAGACGATTTGAAGTAACGAGGCAGTTTTACGTCTTTCGGCTGTTTTTTATTCGTTTTTCGTCATTTTTTCGCGTGAAATCGCACTGTTTTCTGCTTGAAAATGATGAAACTAGCAAAGCGGCATTACTTTTCATGAAAAATACATGTTCTGCGTTGTAAAATTCAAGGGTTTGTCCCAAAAAAATGGAGAAAAAAGCGCCAAATAGAATGCCACAGATTTGCACAAACTTTTGTGAAAAAATAGGCCAAAATGGGCGGGTTTCGTAGCCATGCGGACGTCCGAGGAAGCACTGTGCCTCGCAATCATGCAAGGACGGTGAGTGGTCGCAGTTCATCCCAGCAACTGCGGAAAAAA
Source organism: Cladopsammia gracilis (assembly GCA_022457155.1). Lineage (NCBI taxonomy): Eukaryota > Metazoa > Cnidaria > Anthozoa > Scleractinia > Dendrophylliidae > Cladopsammia > Cladopsammia gracilis. The sequence goes on along the minus strand of JAJGOT010001364.1, from coordinate 11,627 downwards.
AAAACCATTAAACTGCCAAAAAACTGTGTGTGTCACTTGCTTTTTTCCTGTTTTATTCACCAAAAACTGAGCCAGTTTCTCGCCGGCCCAGTCTCCCTTGCGCGCGTTTCCCATGCGGACCCCCGAGCAGACACTCCCGGTTCCCCACTGCCGGCTCCCGACCTTTGCTTGCCTCCCCCGACTGCGTTTAAAGCTCTGTTCCCGGCGCCCTGTTCTCCCTGCCACGAGCACGCAACGCGGACCCAACCTAACACTGTCGCAAAGCATGCCGGGAAACAACATGGCAACTTCGAAATGGAGCTCCCGTCCCCAACCCTCAACAAAATAATAGAAGTCTGGAACCACTTCGGAAATCGGGCAATTGGCTTACGGCCTGCGCTGGCAAATGGGCCACAACTCACGAATATGCCCTTCTTTGCATCCCAACTGATTCCACACTTGCCCGCCGGATCCTCTTGTAAGCTACGGCCCAATTGTACCGGGAGCGCCGACAAGCACTTTGGGTCCAAGCCGGCAAGAAACACGTCTCGATTCATTGAGAGGTGCTAGTGACTTGCGGGTTTCCAGACTTAATGATGTCCTTTCACCACCGGACGGGCCTAAAAATATGGCTAAACCAGTGCTACGGAGTGATCGATGCGTGCAGTATCGAACTCGCTCCGAGACTGCGGCCTATACGACGCTCTTGTTGGTTCACGGTCCCGCCGCGGGCCGATATGTCGCGGTCTCACTATCCCACGGCTCCCCACGTGATGTGTCATGGCCGCTTCCTTCGTATCGCTTACGTTTCAGCTAGACTTCTTCGCCAATCTTCAGCTCACGGGCGCAGAGAAAGCACTAGAGGACGAGAAAATCGCTTCGTAAAGGTGAGTTTGGTGATTTCTGTGCAAATTATTCGAGGGTTTGTGGCATTTAGTGCAGTACAAGCTGTTTCGATGCAACTTACGAGCAAATGACACGGTGAAATTCACCCCGACAAGTTTTATTATTCTTTATCCACCCTAACTTACACTAGCCGTTAGGGTTTTTTCTAAGGGTTTCTGTTTCCTCGTTAGGGTTAACAAAGTTAGCGTAAAGTTGAATTTCGTAAAAAATGACCTTGGGTTATTGTAAACTCACCAATAACCCTTCGTTTACAGTAAGGGTTTTTGCTTAGGTTAGTGGTTTTACTAGGGTTAGTGTCAGGGTTAATGTAACAGAAACACTAACCCTAACAGAAACACTAACCCTAATACCCAGCCTAGAGCTATTCCCTAACCCTAACCCTAACCCTAACAGGAACATCAACCCTAACACTCACCCTTGGCAAAACATTAAGCCCCGGTTCGCGCCAGGCCGACTTTCACATTAGAAATGAGGTGCGATACTTACAGTGCTTTCAGAGACGATTTGAAGTAACGAGGCAGTTTTACGTCTTTCGGCTGTTTTTTATTCGTTTTTCGTCATTTTTTCGCGTGAAATCGCACTGTTTTCTGCTTGAAAATGATGAAACTAGCAAAGCGGCATTACTTTTCATGAAAAATACATGTTCTGCGTTGTAAAATTCAAGGGTTTGTCCCAAAAAAATGGAGAAAAAAGCGCCAAATAGAATGCCACAGATTTGCACAAACTTTTGTGAAAAAATAGGCCAAAATGGGCGGGTTTCGTAGCCATGCGGACGTCCGAGGAAGCACTGTGCCTCGCAATCATGCAAGGACGGTGAGTGGTCGCAGTTCATCCCAGCAACTGCGGAAAAAAAAACCATTAAACTGCCAAAAAACTGTGTGTGTCACTTGCTTTTTTCCTGTTTTATTCACCAAAAACTGAGCCAGTTTCTCGCCGGCCCAGTCTCCCTTGCGCGCGTTTCCCATGCGGACCCCCGAGCAGACACTCCCGGTTCCCCACTGCCGGCTCCCGACCTTTGCTTGCCTCCCCCGACTGCGTTTAAAGCTCTGTTCCCGGCGCCCTGTTCTCCCTGCCACGAGCACGCAACGCGGACCCAACCTAACACTGTCGCAAAGCATGCCGGGAAACAACATGGCAACTTCGAAATGGAGCTCCCGTCCCCAACCCTCAACAAAATAATAGAAGTCTGGAACCACTTCGGAAATCGGGCAATTGGCTTACGGCCTGCGCTGGCAAATGGGCCACAACTCACGAATATGCCCTTCTTTGCATCCCAACTGATTCCACACTTGCCCGCCGGATCCTCTTGTAAGCTACGGCCCAATTGTACCGGGAGCGCCGACAAGCACTTTGGGTCCAAGCCGGCAAGAAACACGTCTCGATTCATTGAGAGGTGCTAGTGACTTGCGGGTTTCCAGACTTAATGATGTCCTTTCACCACCGGACGGGCCTAAAAATATGGCTAAACCAGTGCTACGGAGTGATCGATGCGTGCAGTATCGAACTCGCTCCGAGACTGCGGCCTATACGACGCTCTTGTTGGTTCACGGTCCCGCCGCGGGCCGATATGTCGCGGTCTCACTATCCCACGGCTCCCCACGTGATGTGTCATGGCCGCTTCCTTCGTATCGCTTACGTTTCAGCTAGACTTCTTCGCCAATCTTCAGCTCACGGGCGCAGAGAAAGCACTAGAGGACGAGAAAATCGCTTCGTAAAGGTGAGTTTGGTGATTTCTGTGCAAATTATTCGAGGGTTTGTGGCATTTAGTGCAGTACAAGCTGTTTCGATGCAACTTACGAGCAAATGACACGGTGAAATTCACCCCGACAAGTTTTATTATTCTTTATCCACCCTAACTTACACTAGCCGTTAGGGTTTTTTCTAAGGGTTTCTGTTTCCTCGTTAGGGTTAACAAAGTTAGCGTAAAGTTGAATTTCGTAAAAAATGACCTTGGGTTATTGTAAACTCACCAATAACCCTTCGTTTACAGTAAGGGTTTTTGCTTAGGTTAGTGGTTTTACTAGGGTTAGTGTCAGGGTTAATGTAACAGAAACACTAACCCTAACAGAAACACTAACCCTAATACCCAGCCTAGAGCTTTCCCCTAACCCTAACCCTAACCCTAACAGGAACATCAACCCTAACACTCACCCTTGGCAAAACATTAAGCCCCGGTTCGCGCCAGGCCGACTTTCACATTAGAAATGAGGTGCGATACTTACAGTGCTTTCAGAGACGATTTGAAGTAACGAGGCAGTTTTACGTCTTTCGGCTGTTTTTTATTCGTTTTTCGTCATTTTTTCGCGTGAAATCGCACTGTTTTCTGCTTGAAAATGATGAAACTAGCAAAGCGGCATTACTTTTCATGAAAAATACATGTTCTGCGTTGTAAAATTCAAGGGTTTGTCCCAAAAAAATGGAGAAAAAAGCGCCAAATAGAATGCCACAGATTTGCACAAACTTTTGTGAAAAAATAGGCCAAAATGGGCGGGTTTCGTAGCCATGCGGACGTCCGAGGAAGCACTGTGCCTCGCAATCATGCAAGGACGGTGAGTGGTCGCAGTTCATCCCAGCAACTGCGGAAAAAAAAAACCATTAAACTGCCAAAAAACTGTGTGTGTCACTTGCTTTTTTCCTGTTTTATTCACCAAAAACTGAGCCAGTTTCTCGCCGGCCCAGTCTCCCTTGCGCGCGTTTCCCATGCGGACCCCCGAGCAGACACTCCCGGTTCCCCACTGCCGGCTCCCGACCTTTGCTTGCCTCCCCCGACTGCGTTTAAAGCTCTGTTCCCGGCGCCCTGTTCTCCCTGCCACGAGCACGCAACGCGGACCCAACCTAACACTGTCGCAAAGCATGCCGGGAAACAACATGGCAACTTCGAAATGGAGCTCCCGTCCCCAACCCTCAACAAAATAATAGAAGTCTGGAACCACTTCGGAAATCGGGCAATTGGCTTACGGCCTGCGCTGGCAAATGGGCCACAACTCACGAATATGCCCTTCTTTGCATCCCAACTGATTCCACACTTGCCCGCCGGATCCTCTTGTAAGCTACGGCCCAATTGTACCGGGAGCGCCGACAAGCACTTTGGGTCCAAGCCGGCAAGAAACACGTCTCGATTCATTGAGAGGTGCTAGTGACTTGCGGGTTTCCAGACTTAATGATGTCCTTTCACCACCGGACGGGCCTAAAAATATGGCTAAACCAGTGCTACGGAGTGATCGATGCGTGCAGTATCGAACTCGCTCCGAGACTGCGGCCTATACGACGCTCTTGTTGGTTCACGGTCCCGCCGCGGGCCGATATGTCGCGGTCTCACTATCCCACGGCTCCCCACGTGATGTGTCATGGCCGCTTCCTTCGTATCGCTTACGTTTCAGCTAGACTTCTTCGCCAATCTTCAGCTCACGGGCGCAGAGAAAGCACTAGAGGACGAGAAAATCGCTTCGTAAAGGTGAGTTTGGTGATTTCTGTGCAAATTATTCGAGGGTTTGTGGCATTTAGTGCAGTACAAGCTGTTTCGATGCAACTTACGAGCAAATGACACGGTGAAATTCACCCCGACAAGTTTTATTATTCTTTATCCACCCTAACTTACACTAGCCGTTAGGGTTTTTTCTAAGGGTTTCTGTTTCCTCGTTAGGGTTAACAAAGTTAGCGTAAAGTTGAATTTCGTAAAAAATGACCTTGGGTTATTGTAAACTCACCAATAACCCTTCGTTTACAGTAAGGGTTTTTGCTTAGGTTAGTGGTTTTACTAGGGTTAGTGTCAGGGTTAATGTAACAGAAACACTAACCCTAACAGAAACACTAACCCTAATACCCAGCCTAGAGCTATTCCCTAACCCTAACCCTAACCCTAACAGGAACATCAACCCTAACACTCACCCTTGGCAAAACATTAAGCCCCGGTTCGCGCCAGGCCGACTTTCACATTAGAAATGAGGTGCGATACTTACAGTGCTTTCAGAGACGATTTGAAGTAACGAGGCAGTTTTACGTCTTTCGGCTGTTTTTTATTCGTTTTTCGTCATTTTTTCGCGTGAAATCGCACTGTTTTCTGCTTGAAAATGATGAAACTAGCAAAGCGGCATTACTTTTCATGAAAAATACATGTTCTGCGTTGTAAAATTCAAGGGTTTGTCCCAAAAAAATGGAGAAAAAAGCGCCAAATAGAATGCCACAGATTTGCACAAACTTTTGTGAAAAAATAGGCCAAAATGGGCGGGTTTCGTAGCCATGCGGACGTCCGAGGAAGCACTGTGCCTCGCAATCATGCAAGGACGGTGAGTGGTCGCAGTTCATCCCAGCAACTGCGGAAAAAAAAAACCATTAAACTGCCAAAAAACTGTGTGTGTCACTTGCTTTTTTCCTGTTTTATTCACCAAAAACTGAGCCAGTTTCTCGCCGGCCCAGTCTCCCTTGCGCGCGTTTCCCATGCGGACCCCCGAGCAGACACTCCCGGTTCCCCACTGCCGGCTCCCGACCTTTGCTTGCCTCCCCCGACTGCGTTTAAAGCTCTGTTCCCGGCGCCCTGTTCTCCCTGCCACGAGCACGCAACGCGGACCCAACCTAACACTGTCGCAAAGCATGCCGGGAAACAACATGGCAACTTCGAAATGGAGCTCCCGTCCCCAACCCTCAACAAAATAATAGAAGTCTGGAACCACTTCGGAAATCGGGCAATTGGCTTACGGCCTGCGCTGGCAAATGGGCCACAACTCACGAATATGCCCTTCTTTGCATCCCAACTGATTCCACACTTGCCCGCCGGATCCTCTTGTAAGCTACGGCCCAATTGTACCGGGAGCGCCGACAAGCACTTTGGGTCCAAGCCGGCAAGAAACACGTCTCGATTCATTGAGAGGTGCTAGTGACTTGCGGGTTTCCAGACTTAATGATGTCCTTTCACCACCGGACGGGCCTAAAAATATGGCTAAACCAGTGCTACGGAGTGATCGATGCGTGCAGTATCGAACTCGCTCCGAGACTGCGGCCTATACGACGCTCTTGTTGGTTCACGGTCCCGCCGCGGGCCGATATGTCGCGGTCTCACTATCCCACGGCTCCCCACGTGATGTGTCATGGCCGCTTCCTTCGTATCGCTTACGTTTCAGCTAGACTTCTTCGCCAATCTTCAGCTCACGGGCGCAGAGAAAGCACTAGAGGACGAGAAAATCGCTTCGTAAAGGTGAGTTTGGTGATTTCTGTGCAAATTATTCGAGGGTTTGTGGCATTTAGTGCAGTACAAGCTGTTTCGATGCAACTTACGAGCAAATGACACGGTGAAATTCACCCCGACAAGTTTTATTATTCTTTATCCACCCTAACTTACACTAGCCGTTAGGGTTTTTTCTAAGGGTTTCTGTTTCCTCGTTAGGGTTAACAAAGTTAGCGTAAAGTTGAATTTCGTAAAAAATGACCTTGGGTTATTGTAAACTCACCAATAACCCTTCGTTTACAGTAAGGGTTTTTGCTTAGGTTAGTGGTTTTACTAGGGTTAGTGTCAGGGTTAATGTAACAGAAACACTAACCCTAACAGAAACACTAACCCTAATACCCAGCCTAGAGCTATTCCCCTAACCCTAACCCTAACCCTAACAGGAACATCAACCCTAACACTCACCCTTGGCAAAACATTAAGCCCCGGTTCGCGCCAGGCCGACTTTCACATTAGAAATGAGGTGCGATACTTACAGTGCTTTCAGAGACGATTTGAAGTAACGAGGCAGTTTTACGTCTTTCGGCTGTTTTTTATTCGTTTTTCGTCATTTTTTCGCGTGAAATCGCACTGTTTTCTGCTTGAAAATGATGAAACTAGCAAAGCGGCATTACTTTTCATGAAAAATACATGTTCTGCGTTGTAAAATTCAAGGGTTTGTCCCAAAAAAATGGAGAAAAAAGCGCCAAATAGAATGCCACAGATTTGCACAAACTTTTGTGAAAAAATAGGCCAAAATGGGCGGGTTTCGTAGCCATGCGGACGTCCGAGGAAGCACTGTGCCTCGCAATCATGCAAGGACGGTGAGTGGTCGCAGTTCATCCCAGCAACTGCGGAAAAAAAAACCATTAAACTGCCAAAAAACTGTGTGTGTCACTTGCTTTTTTCCTGTTTTATTCACCAAAAACTGAGCCAGTTTCTCGCCGGCCCAGTCTCCCTTGCGCGCGTTTCCCATGCGGACCCCCGAGCAGACACTCCCGGTTCCCCACTGCCGGCTCCCGACCTTTGCTTGCCTCCCCCGACTGCGTTTAAAGCTCTGTTCCCGGCGCCCTGTTCTCCCTGCCACGAGCACGCAACGCGGACCCAACCTAACACTGTCGCAAAGCATGCCGGGAAACAACATGGCAACTTCGAAATGGAGCTCCCGTCCCCAACCCTCAACAAAATAATAGAAGTCTGGAACCACTTCGGAAATCGGGCAATTGGCTTACGGCCTGCGCTGGCAAATGGGCCACAACTCACGAATATGCCCTTCTTTGCATCCCAACTGATTCCACACTTGCCCGCCGGATCCTCTTGTAAGCTACGGCCCAATTGTACCGGGAGCGCCGACAAGCACTTTGGGTCCAAGCCGGCAAGAAACACGTCTCGATTCATTGAGAGGTGCTAGTGACTTGCGGGTTTCCAGACTTAATGATGTCCTTTCACCACCGGACGGGCCTAAAAATATGGCTAAACCAGTGCTACGGAGTGATCGATGCGTGCAGTATCGAACTCGCTCCGAGACTGCGGCCTATACGACGCTCTTGTTGGTTCACGGTCCCGCCGCGGGCCGATATGTCGCGGTCTCACTATCCCACGGCTCCCCACGTGATGTGTCATGGCCGCTTCCTTCGTATCGCTTACGTTTCAGCTAGACTTCTTCGCCAATCTTCAGCTCACGGGCGCAGAGAAAGCACTAGAGGACGAGAAAATCGCTTCGTAAAGGTGAGTTTGGTGATTTCTGTGCAAATTATTCGAGGGTTTGTGGCATTTAGTGCAGTACAAGCTGTTTCGATGCAACTTACGAGCAAATGACACGGTGAAATTCACCCCGACAAGTTTTATTATTCTTTATCCACCCTAACTTACACTAGCCGTTAGGGTTTTTTCTAAGGGTTTCTGTTTCCTCGTTAGGGTTAACAAAGTTAGCGTAAAGTTGAATTTCGTAAAAAATGACCTTGGGTTATTGTAAACTCACCAATAACCCTTCGTTTACAGTAAGGGTTTTTGCTTAGGTTAGTGGTTTTACTAGGGTTAGTGTCAGGGTTAATGTAACAGAAACACTAACCCTAACAGAAACACTAACCCTAATACCCAGCCTAGAGCTATTCCCTAACCCTAACCCTAACCCTAACAGGAACATCAACCCTAACACTCACCCTTGGCAAAACATTAAGCCCCGGTTCGCGCCAGGCCGACTTTCACATTAGAAATGAGGTGCGATACTTACAGTGCTTTCAGAGACGATTTGAAGTAACGAGGCAGTTTTACGTCTTTCGGCTGTTTTTTATTCGTTTTTCGTCATTTTTTCGCGTGAAATCGCACTGTTTTCTGCTTGAAAATGATGAAACTAGCAAAGCGGCATTACTTTTCATGAAAAATACATGTTCTGCGTTGTAAAATTCAAGGGTTTGTCCCAAAAAAATGGAGAAAAAAGCGCCAAATAGAATGCCACAGATTTGCACAAACTTTTGTGAAAAAATAGGCCAAAATGGGCGGGTTTCGTAGCCATGCGGACGTCCGAGGAAGCACTGTGCCTCGCAATCATGCAAGGACGGTGAGTGGTCGCAGTTCATCCCAGCAACTGCGGAAAAAAAAAACCATTAAACTGCCAAAAAACTGTGTGTGTCACTTGCTTTTTTCCTGTTTTATTCACCAAAAACTGAGCCAGTTTCTCGCCGGCCCAGTCTCCCTTGCGCGCGTTTCCCATGCGGACCCCCGAGCAGACACTCCCGGTTCCCCACTGCCGGCTCCCGACCTTTGCTTGCCTCCCCCGACTGCGTTTAAAGCTCTGTTCCCGGCGCCCTGTTCTCCCTGCCACGAGCACGCAACGCGGACCCAACCTAACACTGTCGCAAAGCATGCCGGGAAACAACATGGCAACTTCGAAATGGAGCTCCCGTCCCCAACCCTCAACAAAATAATAGAAGTCTGGAACCACTTCGGAAATCGGGCAATTGGCTTACGGCCTGCGCTGGCAAATGGGCCACAACTCACGAATATGCCCTTCTTTGCATCCCAACTGATTCCACACTTGCCCGCCGGATCCTCTTGTAAGCTACGGCCCAATTGTACCGGGAGCGCCGACAAGCACTTTGGGTCCAAGCCGGCAAGAAACACGTCTCGATTCATTGAGAGGTGCTAGTGACTTGCGGGTTTCCAGACTTAATGATGTCCTTTCACCACCGGACGGGCCTAAAAATATGGCTAAACCAGTGCTACGGAGTGATCGATGCGTGCAGTATCGAACTCGCTCCGAGACTGCGGCCTATACGACGCTCTTGTTGGTTCACGGTCCCGCCGCGGGCCGATATGTCGCGGTCTCACTATCCCACGGCTCCCCACGTGATGTGTCATGGCCGCTTCCTTCGTATCGCTTACGTTTCAGCTAGACTTCTTCGCCAATCTTCAGCTCACGGGCGCAGAGAAAGCACTAGAGGACGAGAAAATCGCTTCGTAAAGGTGAGTTTGGTGATTTCTGTGCAAATTATTCGAGGGTTTGTGGCATTTAGTGCAGTACAAGCTGTTTCGATGCAACTTACGAGCAAATGACACGGTGAAATTCACCCCGACAAGTTTTATTATTCTTTATCCACCCTAACTTACACTAGCCGTTAGGGTTTTTTCTAAGGGTTTCTGTTTCCTCGTTAGGGTTAACAAAGTTAGCGTAAAGTTGAATTTCGTAAAAAATGACCTTGGGTTATTGTAAACTCACCAATAACCCTTCGTTTACAGTAAGGGTTTTTGCTTAGGTTAGTGGTTTTACTAGGGTTAGTGTCAGGGTTAATGTAACAGAAACACTAACCCTAACAGAAACACTAACCCTAATACCCAGCCTAGAGCTATTCCCCTAACCCTAACCCTAACCCTAACAGGAACATCAACCCTAACACTCACCCTTGGCAAAACATTAAGCCCCGGTTCGCGCCAGGCCGACTTTCACATTAGAAATGAGGTGCGATACTTACAGTGCTTTCAGAGACGATTTGAAGTAACGAGGCAGTTTTACGTCTTTCGGCTGTTTTTTATTCGTTTTTCGTCATTTTTTCGCGTGAAATCGCACTGTTTTCTGCTTGAAAATGATGAAACTAGCAAAGCGGCATTACTTTTCATGAAAAATACATGTTCTGCGTTGTAAAATTCAAGGGTTTGTCCCAAAAAAATGGAGAAAAAAGCGCCAAATAGAATGCCACAGATTTGCACAAACTTTTGTGAAAAAATAGGCCAAAATGGGCGGGTTTCGTAGCCATGCGGACGTCCGAGGAAGCACTGTGCCTCGCAATCATGCAAGGACGGTGAGTGGTCGCAGTTCATCCCAGCAACTGCGGAAAAAAAAACCATTAAACTGCCAAAAAACTGTGTGTGTCACTTGCTTTTTTCCTGTTTTATTCACCAAAAACTGAGCCAGTTTCTCGCCGGCCCAGTCTCCCTTGCGCGCGTTTCCCATGCGGACCCCCGAGCAGACACTCCCGGTTCCCCACTGCCGGCTCCCGACCTTTGCTTGCCTCCCCCGACTGCGTTTAAAGCTCTGTTCCCGGCGCCCTGTTCTCCCTGCCACGAGCACGCAACGCGGACCCAACCTAACACTGTCGCAAAGCATGCCGGGAAACAACATGGCAACTTCGAAATGGAGCTCCCGTCCCCAACCCTCAACAAAATAATAGAAGTCTGGAACCACTTCGGAAATCGGGCAATTGGCTTACGGCCTGCGCTGGCAAATGGGCCACAACTCACGAATATGCCCTTCTTTGCATCCCAACTGATTCCACACTTGCCCGCCGGATCCTCTTGTAAGCTACGGCCCAATTGTACCGGGAGCGCCGACAAGCACTTTGGGTCCAAGCCGGCAAGAAACACGTCTCGATTCATTGAGAGGTGCTAGTGACTTGCGGGTTTCCAGACTTAATGATGTCCTTTCACCACCGGACGGGCCTAAAAATATGGCTAAACCAGTGCTACGGAGTGATCGATGCGTGCAGTATCGAACTCGCTCCGAGACTGCGGCCTATACGACGCTCTTGTTGGTTCACGGTCCCGCCGCGGGCCGATATGTCGCGGTCTCACTATCCCACGGCTCCCCACGTGATGTGTCATGGCCGCTTCCTTCGTATCGCTTACGTTTCAGCTAGACTTCTTCGCCAATCTTCAGCTCACGGGCGCAGAGAAAGCACTAGAGGACGAGAAAATCGCTTCGTAAAGGTGAGTTTGGTGATTTCTGTGCAAATTATTCGAGGGTTTGTGGCATTTAGTGCAGTACAAGCTGTTTCGATGCAACTTACGAGCAAATGACACGGTGAAATTCACCCCGACAAGTTTTATTATTCTTTATCCACCCTAACTTACACTAGCCGTTAGGGTTTTTTCTAAGGGTTTCTGTTTCCTCGTTAGGGTTAACAAAGTTAGCGTAAAGTTGAATTTCGTAAAAAATGACCTTGGGTTATTGTAAACTCACCAATAACCCTTCGTTTACAGTAAGGGTTTTTGCTTAGGTTAGTGGTTTTACTAGGGTTAGTGTCAGGGTTAATGTAACAGAAACACT
>JAJGOT010001361.1:0-23282 GCA_022457155.1 Cladopsammia gracilis | reverse complement strand
GAGTGTGCGCGGCGTATTAGCAAATAACTGATACATGGATTAAGAAGGGATTATAATGTTTATACTGATAAGTATTAATAAGAGTGCGCGTGTTTTAGCGAACCACTGATACATGAATTAAGAAGTGATAATAATCAAGATTTATATAATAATTAATAAGAGTGCGCGTGTTTTAGAAAAAAAACTAATATATGAATTACAAGAAGGGATAATGTTCATATATGTATTAAGAGTGTGTGTGCGTTTTAGCAAACAACTGATACTGACATGAATTAAGAAGGGATAATAATGTTTTAATGATAAAATTAATAAGAGTGCGCGTGTTATAGCAAACAACTCATATATGAATTACAAGAAGAGATATGGTTTATTTAAGTGTTAAGAGTGTGCGCACGTCTTAGCGAACAACTGATACATAAAATAAAAAGGGATAATGTTTGTATAAGTGTAAAGAGTGGTGCGTATTTTAGCAAGTAACTGATACATGAATTAAGAAGGAATAATGTTCATATCAGTATTAATAAGAGTGCGGGTGTTTTAGCAAGCAACTGATACATGAATTAAGAAGGGATAATAATGTTTATATAAGTATTAAGAGTGTGAGTGTTAACAAGCAACTGATACATCAATGAATTAAGAAGAGATCATTAATGTTTATATAAGTATTAAGAATGTGTGTGTTATCAAATAACAGATAATTTAATATAAGAATTAAAACTGTGTAGGGTGTTAGCAAATAACTGATAAATGGATTAAGGAAGAGACGATAATATTTATGTACGATTTAATGCGCGCTCGAAAGGTAGTGTTTCTGTTAGTCAACTCATTGATGAATTATAAAGGGTTTTGTGTTTATATAGGTTATAAAAATATGCGCACGTTAACAATGAAACAGAGGTATCGAGGTATCGAGGTATTCTTTTTTTAATTCATTTGAAAGGACAGGATAATATAACTGTCCTTGATATTTATCACGAGCTAAAAATCGTTTGGCACAAAAACAGAGCCATAAGATTTGCAATAAACTTCCATTTAATTATCAATTTTAGCCGCTTATCAGATCAAATTCTCCTTTTTAATTTTCTTTGCTTTTTTTAATTTAAATTAAGTCAACATGATTTTGTATCTACCGTTTTCATTCTTGAATGCATTCCATTACTGCTGTCATTGTATAGCAAGGAAACTAAAAACTCTAGTAACATCAAAAGTTCAGTGTCTACGATGATCCTGTTATTGTAAGCCTTATTATTGTTATAGTTAACGTTATAGTAAACAATCTTTAGCAGTATACACAGTATCTGTTATCGTATTTTTAACTATAGTTGTATACGTAATGTTGTTTTGCTGACTGTATTATGAATAAAGATTTCAAAATAAAATCAGAGAGTTCAAGAGGAATGTAAAACGCGAACTACACTAACAGTTTTTTTCGAATTAATGTATCGTATATAATAATGTATAATGTACCATATATAACGATATTGTTATTTCTCAGGCTTGATATTGTAGCTTTTTATTATTTTATAATATTTTGTATCATTTATAATATAAATTCGAATTAGAATAAATTTAGATAAACATTTGAGAACAAAGATTAGCGAAAGAAGTCTGACACAACGTTTCGATGTCGCCATGACATCAGTTTCAAGTGAGAAAATAAAAATAAAAAATTCACAAAATGACTAATATATGCGTAAGGTGATAAAATTAACAATAAGTAACACATTTAGCATTATCAGTGTTTACGAGCCGCAAAATTGGTGAAGATCTTAAGATGCGTGAGCCCAAACTACCCTTAATTAACCAACAATGCGTGGTGTATAATTATCAATGTGATCTGTGCGATGCAGAGTATGTCGGCTACACTAGCCGGCATTTACATCAACGTATTGACGAACACCGTTTTTTCATCAATTGGGAAGCATCTAAAGAACGGTCACGGCATTAAAACCATCGGCGACCTTACCAGTAATTTTTCCGTCCTCAAGAAATGCAACGGAAAATTAGACTGCTTAATTTATGAGATGCTATTCATTAAGAAGAAGAAGCCCAGCTTGAACATGCAATCGGACTCCATCCGCGCAAAACTATTTGTTTAGACATACTTACCATATACACGCACTGATAATGCTAAATGTGTTACTTATTGTTAATTTTATCACCTTACGCATATATTAGTCATTTTGTGAATTTTTTATTTTAATTTTCTCACTTGAAAATGATGTCATGGCGACATCGAAACGTTGTGTCAGACTTCTTTCGCTAATCTTTGTTCTCAAATGTTTATAATATAAATATTGTATTAATATTTTTCTTAGGTTTGATTAATTATATATCATATTGTAAATTAGTGCTCAGAATAACCAAGTTAGAGGAACTAATAAAGTATTGTATTTTATTGTCCAAACTGTTAATAAGTGTTTCTAGTCAAGGACGGACTGGGTCTAAATTAATGGCAACTTGAACAAATTTAGCCTAACTTTTTTCAGGTTCGCTCCTCGCGCGCTCCTAGGGCGCTCCTCGTGCGCTCCTCGCGCGCTCCAAAACTCTCCACTTCTCTCTCCCATTTCTAGTGCCTGCAACGAAGGCTCCTATTTTCCGTCACCTTAAGTAATTATTTTATCCTTTACCCTCCCTCTTTATAACTTGTTACTTATTTCTCGGATTCCCTTGCCAATGACCCCCTCTGTCTCCCAATCCAACTCGGATGATCTTACGTGCAGTTGAAATCATTTCTTGCAGGGTTGGCGTTCCTGCTCTTGCAAGGTTGGGGTTCCTGCTCTTGCAGGGTTGGGGTTCCTGCTCTTGCAGGGTCAGGGTTCCTGCTCTTGCTGGATACTTTCCACACAATCAGCCCTGTATAATTTAAAACCTCCAGAGATTAAAATCTCTCCTTGGGCTTATATTTCCTTACAATCTTATCGATAATATAAAAACTGATTTCATACTCCATTTCAACTTAAAATAAACTAGGAAAGACTGCATACTCTTGGAACCGCAGATACAATACGTTCGCCTGTAATTATTCCCGCGGACTGGAAACAAGACAATACAAGACTAGTACAGCAAACACAGAAAATTAGATTTACATACGCGAGGATCAAACCTAAATCAAACCGCTGCTCCATATCGACACTCGCTTCCTAACAGTGGTAAAATTTTGGCTCATCCTCGGTGTAAGAACCTGTGAAACTCACGAGTGACGTAAAACAAAGAAAACAAAAGGCATAAAACAATAGAGTCAACTGGGAATGCAATACTACAAAGGTAAAAAAACAAAGGAAAAAGTCACAGGTTCTTACACCGAGGTAAACCCAAAATTTTAATATATAGAGATTATTTCCTCAAATTTGTAAAGAAAACCTTCATAGCTTTTTTACGCAGCCTGTCGCAGGTATTAATACAACAGTTTACAATAACGCACATCAATGCCTTTCAGTTCAAGTTGATCGTTTTTCTCATAAACGCAATATTGTGAAAACTATTATTATAATTATACCTTATATTTTTAATTATAATCATTATTTAATACCGAAAGGGAGTCTGTTGATAAACGGCTGGGTCCAGTTGTTCAAAACGTGAATCAGCGCTATCCACCGGATAAATCACTATCCGGTGGATAGCGCAATGCGTTTTGTTAACGTTTATCCACTGGATAGTGATTTATCCGGTGGATAGCGTTATCCGCTCTTTGAACAACCGGGGCCAGATGTTTATTTTAACAACTTTTCTAGCTGAAGTTTTGGTTGTCTTTTATTAAACCAGTACTCCTATAAGCATTATTTGGGTTTATGAAAAACGGGGTAAAAGATGAAAGTCAAAAGAAAACTAGCAAACCCTTTAAACCCCAAAAATCGAGTCACGAGTTACGGTGCATTACATTGAATGTATTCCGCAATAAGAATATGCAGAATTGTTAAAAATCGTTTTAGGGAGCCACCATCATCCCAATGCCGTATTTTAACACGTTTTAACAGATTTGCATCGACTATTGTGTTTATTCTAATTCCCGGTAAAACGAACGAGACTTAATTTCCCGTCCAATGTTTTGTTTAACTATAAAGAATTGCGATAAAATATTACTTAAAAACATTTTAAGATTTAAAAGTGACGACGTTTCGACGCTAGCTTAACGTCATTATCAAGTCAAAAAATGTCGATATGTCAAAAGTATATTAATAGTAAAACCAACAATAGATAATTAAGAAACTGTAACAAACGAATAAGTTACAGGTTAAACAACAAGTTTAGCAAGTTTAGTTTCTTTCTAAAGAGCCAGTGTTGCTACCGTGAGCTTCGACGAAATGTTACCGATTGTCGAGTTTTTGTTCTCAGCAATGCGTTGATGAAGGTGTCGGACTATGTACCCGACATAATCTGCATCACACAGATCACATGAAAAACGATAAACAACGCATTGCCGACTCACAATTGACGGCTTGATTTCTTTGGGTTTAAGATCTTGTTCTAATTTCTTGTTCACGAAAACTGGCTGTAATGTAGGGCCAATCTTATGACTAAGATCACGAAAATGCCTCCGAACCGCATTAGCAGACACTTGATCCTTAAAAGGACGGCTAATTCTAACCATGCTACTGTCATTGCTTCTTTCCCCTATGTTCTCTGAAGCATTTCGAAGAACAAAATTGCTAATGGCGGAATCTATATGACCCTTAGGATAGTCGAGACGACTAAAAATAGAGTGTAATTTGTCGCATTCTGCATTGAAAGCTTCTGTTGTAGAAGATAAAGCATGAGCACGGTGTATCATTGTCTTAAATAAAGAGTCTTTGCAAGCCAGTGTTTGTTGGTTTTCTGTAAACTCGAGTTTCGAGTTTGGTTCCTTTCTTGATGATTTCAATGCCAATAAAAGGGATCTTGTAATCCACAGCGGCTCTGATCGTAAATATTAGGCTGGGGTGTAAGTCATTCAGAGTAGTAAGAAACGCATCAGCAGCATCAGTGTTAGGTATTCTGGCCAGGGTATCATCGACGTACCTCCAATACAGATGCAGATACCACGCAGCTCTTTACAACCTCTAATTTCATTGGACCTGTATATCATGCAGCTCTATTGTTTTTAGGTCTAGGGTCTATTGTTAGCCATTATTGTGTTGTTTGTTCTATTGTTTTCTCATCAAATCAGAGAAGACCTTGTAAGAGCTGCGTACGGCCCCTACAGATGGGTGTTCGGATAATTATGCACAATATTTGGCTACAAGTTCCCATTGGAAGAATTTCACAATAGCGTGATGTCATATAACTCGCCTTACACGTGCATATACAGGGGGGCTTAGGCCCAGTTCAAACGTCGAACTTCACATGTGCCGAACCTAATGCAAATGAGCAAAATCTATTGTTCATGCTCATTTGCATTAGGTTCGGCACATGTGAAGTTCGACGTTTGAACTGGGCCTAATTAAAGCCAAGTGCAAATTACGCGCTTCACTTAATACTGATGAATACTCATGAAATATTATTTTCCTTTCACACAAAGCACGGCAAAAATTTGGGAACGCTTTGTTATCGTTGTTAATTACTGCTTTCAAATTGTTCAAGAATTTTTGTCGACTAAGCTGAATAGATTTTAATCGGCCCGTATAAAAGCAACGTGGCGCGCCCATGTATGTTTCTAAGTTGGCAAACGTGGTGCTGTGAGGGTCAATTTGAAATCTTTGGTTTGTCGTCTTGTGGATCTGTATTGGAGAAGACCAGGTTTGTTCTTTGTTGAAATGTCATTTCGACCATATTTTACGTTTTAATTTACATTACAGTCAGGCCGTTTTGAAATCTAGATGTATTGATAGCAACGACGAAGCGGTGTCGAATATTCCCGTTACTTAAATTTCCATCAATTCGCGTCAGGTAGAACTTTACAAAGTGAAACTGTATTTATTGCTTCGGTCTGTGATTTGGTGATACAATTTGGAAGAGCAAAGAAAAATCGTTTCCTTAGTGTAACCTTTATTTCGTTGCGTTTGTTCGTGGGTGATTTATTCTGATTGAATGTTTTTTCTTTTGTGAAAAGTTATTCATTGTTCAGTATGTAAAAATGATGTCGAACTTTCTCAGTAACTCGAATAGCGAAAGTCGTAGATAAAAAATAAGTCACTAGTAAAGTTTTTACAGTATTAACTGAGAAGTCTACAAAACTAACTCATGATGTTTTTTCTTTCGAACAGTTTATTCCGTTGGAACGTCTCAAAGCCAACCTGAAACTATGCTTGAGAATCACGTACGCGTCCTCTGACTAATACGTGTGGCTTTGCCGAAGCTTTATTCGGTTTCATCAGTTCCTGGCAGGTATGGCGGCGTACTTATTTTGACTTGAGATATAAGGCCATATAACTGACCTGATTAATTTTTCGCCACATTATCTGCCAATTGTTATTGCACGATCATGGTGTACGTGCGGTTTATTTAGTTTTTCACCACTTCTTGAAATAGAAAATATAAAAGTACACAGGAAAAGACAAAAATTAGCTCTCTATTCGAAATTTGAATTTTTGTTTAGATTTAATTGACGAATTTGGTTAACTTATTAGCCGCGGGCGGTGAACTGATGTTGAAGGTGATTAACGCAAGTCATGGCTAATTATGTTGTATTTTAACATTAATTGATTCAGGTTTACTGCTCTTTTCTTTAGGTTGAACAGGGGTTTTTAAAACAATCCGGAAGGATCTGAAGTGAAGCGTTCTGCTGAAATCATCCATTCAACTCAAAGAAAGCGTAACAGCGAAAGAAACAAACAAAGAAACACAGATAAGTACACCATATTTTTTCAATTTTGCCATTGCCTTCTCTACAAGAAAATACTGCTCAGTAGCTTTCATTTGAATCGTCACACTTTAGGTTTCACCCACAGACTCACTAGTTTGCAGGTGTTATGAATGGTCGCACAATTATTTAATCGATCCACGGATTGAAAAGTATTTAAAGAGCCAGTACAACAGGGAAACAACACTTTGCAGTTGAGTTCATTTGAATGGTGAAAACATTTATTTAGCATTTCATCCATGCACAAACTCAAAGTAATAACTGGTACCACAGGACAACACTACTTTGGAGCTGTCATTTGAATGGTAACACACTTAGAATTACATTACATTCACCGAAAATAAAATAAGAGCCTGAACAGGTCACACAATTAGGATCATCCACGACCCAAAAGGTAGAACAGGCACCGCAGGGAAACACTACATGGTAGCCTTTCAGATTTGAATGATCACACCACTAGGATTAAATCCACGGGCTCAAACGTTAGACACGGTACTCCAGGGAAACAATACTTTGCAGGTTTCATTTGAATTGTCACATCATTAGGATTACATCCACAGAATAAAACGTTATAGAACTTGTATCACAGGGAAATACTATTCTACAAGTTGTCATTTTAATGCTCCACACAATAAGGATTGCCGATCCACATATCAGTCAATAGTTAGAGCAAGTACAACAGCAAAACACAACTTTGCGGCTTTAATTGGAATTGTCACGCCTTTAGCATTAATATTTCATCCAGGGATTGAAAAGTTAGAACTTTTACAGCATTCATTTGAATGGTGAAAACATTAGCATTTCATCCACAAACTCAAAGTAAGAACTGGTACCACAGGACAACACTACTTGGAGCTGTCATTTGAATCGTCACACACTTAGAATTACATTACATTCACCGATAACAAAATAAGAGCCTGAACAGGTCACACAATTAGGATCATCCACGACCCAAAAGGTAGAACAGGTACCGCAGGGAAACACTACATGGTAGCCTTTCAGATTTGAAAGATCACACCTAGGATTAAATCCACGGGCTCAGGGAACAGAACTGTGCAGTTTTCATTTGATTCGTCACATGATTAGGATTACATCCACAGAATAAGACGTTATAGATCTTGTATCACAGGGAAATACTGTTCTACAGTTGTCACTTTAATGCACGCACCATCAGGGAACACTACTTTGCCGCATTCATTCAAATTGTCATACGATTACGATTACGATTACATCCACACGGGATGAAACGCTAGAACTTCTACCACAGGGAAATGCTACTCTACAGCTGTCACATTAATGCACGCACCATCAGGATTACATCCACATATTCAATAGTGAACCAGCACCGCAGGATATAACACTACTTTACAGCTTTCATTGGAATTGTTACACGATAACACTGAATTACATCCACAGAATTAAATGTTAGAACTTCTACCACAGGAAAATACTACTCTACAGCTGCCATTGCGACACATTAGTATGGAATCCAGATATTCAAAAGTTAGAACCAGTACCACAGGGTAACACTGTTTTGCAGCTTTCATTGGAATTGTCACACCTTTAGGAATTCATCCAGTAACTGAAAAGTTAGAACTTGTACCACGGGGAAACAGCTTTCATATTAATAGTCACACCCTTAGAATCCCTACGGCAGGGAACACTTCTTTACAGCTTCATTTCAATGGTCACACCATTTGGATAACATCCACAGAATCAAACGTTAGAACCCGCACCACAGATCAAGAAAAACAATACTTTGCAGCTTTCAATGAAATTGTCACACCGTTAGGATTTCATCCAGGGATTAAAATGTTAGGACATATTCCACGGCGACATGCTACTTTACAGCATTCATTTGAATGCTACAAGCAATTGCAAAAAGAGTTGAGACATTGTGTACTGTAGAGCATATTTCGAGGCCAACATGGTTTTCAGCAAGTCCCCACCCCCTCCCCCCTTATCAATGTTATACCAGATCAAAAATGCCATTCAAACTGACAGTCATCAACATTGAAAGGGGGAGGGGGGTCAGTAGGACATGGCATTGATTTGATTTGTGTTACGCGGTCGCTTTTATACGGAATGAACATTTTTTTGGAAAGTGTCTCAACCTTTTTGCAACTGCTTGTAGCTAATGATACTGAACACCGTTAGGGTTTCATCCACAGAATCAAAAGTTAGAACTTGAACCACAGGGAAACATTATTGTGCAGCTTTTATCTTAATGGTCACATCTTTAGGATTACATCCAAAGAATAAGACGTTGGAACTTGCACCACAGGAAAACAGTATTATATTCTACAGCTGTCATTTTAACGCTCACATCATGAGCATATACATATTCAAAAGTTACAACCAGTACAACAGCCAACACCACAACTTTGCAGCTTACACTTGAATCGTCACACCATTAGGGGTACAAGCCCAGATTTCAAAAATAAGAACCAGTACCACAGGGTAACACTACTTTGCAGCTTTCAATGGAATTGTCACACCTTTAGGATTTCATCCAGAGATTGAAAAGTTAGAACTTATTCCACAGGGACATGCTACTTTACAGCATTCATTTGAATGACAGCTAATGATCACACCGTTAGGGTTCATCCACAGAATCAAAAGTTAGAACTTCAACCACAGGGAAACAGTTTTGTGCAGCTTTCATCTTAATGGTCACACCTGTTAGAATTTCATTCACAGAATTAAAAATTGGAATCCCTACGGCAGGGAACACTACTTTGCAGCCCGGCTTTATTTGAATGGTCACAATATTTGGATTAAATCCACGGACTCATAAGTTACAACATATACTACAGGCAAACAATACTTTGCAGTTTTCATTTGAATTGGCACACGATTAGGATTACATTCACCGACTTAAAAGATAGAACGTGTACAACAGGGAAATACACTTTACAGCTTTCATTTGACTGGTCACACAATTAATTCATCCACTGACCCCAACGTTAGAACCGGTAGCTCAGGGACTGGCACTACATTGTTGCCTTTATTTGAATGATCACACCATTAGGATCATCCACGGACCCAAAAGATAGAACCGATACCACAGGACACTACTTGGCAGCTTTCCTTTGAATGATCACTACATTAGGAAACAGTACTTTGCTCTCACACCTTTCGGATGCGAACCATACGGACGGTCACACTGACTTTCGGATGTGATCCACGGATTCACGAACTTAGAAAGACTTCACGGTAGCCTTTATTTGAATTATGACACTATTAGGATTAAATGCATGGACTCAAACATAACACCCGGTACTCCAGGGAACACTTAGTCTACTTTCTAACTTTCATTCAGTTGAATGGTCACACACGTAGGATTACATCCACAAAATCAAACGTTAAAATTGATACTCCAGGGAAACAGTACTTTGATTTGTTGCTTTCATTTGAATGTGCACAAGATTTGGTTTTCATCCACAAAATTAAAATGGAATCTATACGGCAGGGAACACTTCCTTGTAGCTTTTACTTAAATGGTCATACCATTTGGACTATATCTCCACAATCAATAGTTAGAACTGCAACCACAGGAAAATGATACAATTTTGCGGCTTTGACCAACTTTCATTGGAATTGTCAAACCACTGATAAGGATTTCACACAGGGTTAAAAACGTTAGAACTTTTACCACAGGAACATAATCCTTTACAGCTTTTATTTGAATGATCACACCTTTAGGGCTGCATCTACAGAACAAAACGTTAGAACCACAACCACAGGAAAATACAATTTTGCAGCTTTCATTGGAATTGTCAAACCCAAAGGATTTCATCCAGGGATTAAAACGTTAGAACTTTTACGATAGGAACATAATACTTTAAAGCTTTCATTTGAATGATCACTCCGTTAGGGTTTCATCCACAGATTTAAAAGTTAAAACTTAAACCACAGGGAAATAGTATTGTGCAGCTTTTATCTTAATGGTCACACCAGTTAGGATTTCATCCACAGAATTAAAAGTTAGAATCCGTAAGGCAGGGAACACTACTTTGCAGGTTTTATGAATGGTCGCACAATTATTTCATCCACGGAAACAACACTTTGCAGCTTTCATTTGAATGGTGAAAACATTAGCATTTCATCCACAAAATCAAAGTAAGAACTGGTACCACAGGACAACACTACTTTGGAGCTGTCATTTGAATGTTCACACACTTAGAATTACATTACATTCACCGACAATAAAATAAGAGCCTGAACAGGTCACACAATTAGGATCATCCACGACCCAAATGGTAGAACAAGTACCGCAGGGAAACACCACATGGTAGCCTTTCAGATTTGAATGATCACACCACTAGGATTTAATCCACGGGCTCAAACGTTAGACCCGGTACTCCAGGGGAACAATACTTTGCAGGTTTCATTTGAATTGTCACATCATTAGGATTACATCCACAGAATAAAACGTTATAGAACTTGTATCACAGGGAAATACTATTCTTCAAGTTGTCATTTTAATGATCACACAATAAGGATTACATCCACATATTCAATAGTTAGAGCAAGTACAACAGCAAATCAGAACTTTGCGGCTTTTATTTGAATGGTCACACCATTAGGGTAACATCCACAAATTTCAAAAATTAGAACCAGTACCACGGGGTAACACTACTTTGCAGCTTTAATTGGAATTGTCGCACCTTTAGCATTTCATCCAGGGATTAAAAAGTTAGAACTTTTACAGCTTTCATTTGAATGGTGAAAGCATTAGCATTTCATCCACAAAATCAAAGTAAGAACTGGTACCACAGGACAACACTACTTTGGAGCTGTCATTTGAATCGTCACACACTTAGAATTACATTACAGTCACCGACAACAAAATAAGAGCCTGAACAGGTCACACAATTAGGATCATCCACGACCCAAAAGGTAGAACAGGTACCGCAGAGAAACACTACATGGTAGCCTTTCAGATTTGAATGATCACACCACTAGGATTAAATCCACGGGCTCAAGCGTTAGACCCGGTACCCCAGAGAAAAGAACTGTGCAGTTTTCATTTGAATTGTCACATGATCCACAGAATAAAACGTCACAGATCTTGTATCACAGGGAAATACTCCGGGAAAATACTATTCTACAGTTGTCATTTTAATGCATTCACCAGGGAACACTACTTTGCCGCTTTCATTGTTTTTCACACGATTACGATTACATCCACAGAATCAAACGCTAGAACTTCTACCACAGGGAAATGCTACTCTACAGCTGTCACTTTAATGCACGCACCATCAGGATTACATCCACATATTCAAAAGTTAGAACCAGTGCCACACTACTTTGCAGCTTTCATTGGAATTGCCACACGATTACGATTACATCCACAGAATTAAACGTTAGAACCTTTACCACAGGAAAATACTACTCTACAGCTGCCATTGTGGCACCATTAGAATGGAATCCAGATATTCAAAAGATAGAACCAGTACCACAGGGTAACACTACTTTGCAGCTTTCATTGCAATTGTCACACCTTTAGGAATTCATCCAGTAACTGAAAAGTTAGAAATTTTACCACGGGGAAACAGCATTGTGCAGCTTTCAAATTAATAGTACACCCTTAGTATCCCTACGGCAGGGAACACTTCTTTGCAGCTTCATTTCAATGGTCAAACCATTTGGATTACATCCACAGAATCAAACGTTAGAACCCGCACCACAGAAAAACAATACTTTGCAGCTTTCAATGAAATTGTCTCACCTTTAGGATTTCATCCAGGGATAAAAACGTTAGGACTTATTCCACGACGACTTGCTACCTTACAGCATTCATTTGAATGCTAGCTAATGATCACACCATTAGGCTTCCATCCACAGAATAAAAAAAAAAGAACTTGAACCACAGGGAAACATTATTGTGCAGCTTTTATGTTAATGGTCACACCCTTAAGATTACATCCAAAGAATAAAACATTGGAACTTGTACCACAGGGAAACATTATTGTGCAGCTTTTGTCATTGTGGTCACACCTGTTAG
The DNA here is from genome assembly GCA_022457155.1 of Cladopsammia gracilis. NCBI lineage: Eukaryota > Metazoa > Cnidaria > Anthozoa > Scleractinia > Dendrophylliidae > Cladopsammia > Cladopsammia gracilis. The sequence goes on along the minus strand of JAJGOT010001361.1, from coordinate 10,494 downwards.
GATTACATCCAAAGAATCAGACTTTTGAACTTGTACCACAGGAAAACAGTATTATATTCTACAGCTGTCACTTTAACGCTCACATCGTGAGGATTACATTAACATATTCAAAAGTTACAACCAGTACAACAGCCAATACCACCACTTTGCAGCTTCCACTTGAATCGTCACACGGGTTACAAAACAGATTTCAAAAATAAGAACCAGTACCACAGGATGACACTACTTTGCAGCTTTCAATAGAATTGTCACACCTTTAGGATCTCATCACATGATTAGGATTACATTCACCGACTCAAAAGATAGAACTTGTACAACAGGGAAATACACTTTAAAGCTTTCATTTGACTGGTCACACAATTTGGATCATCCACAGACCCAAACGTTAGAACCGGTAGCACAAGGACTGGCACTACATTGTAGCGTTTAATTGAATGATCAAACCATTAGCATCATCCACGGACCCAAAAGATAGATCCGATACCACAGGACACTACTTGGCAGCTTTCCTTTGAATGATCACTACATTAGGATATATTACTTGCACGGACCCAAAAGACAGACCCCATACCACAGGACAATGCCTGACAGCTTTCCTTTGAATAATCACTACGTTAGGATCACTTGCACGGACTCAACAGTTAGAACTTGTACCACAGAGAAATATGCTTTTACAACTTTCATTTTAATGGTCACACCATCAAGATTTCATCCACAGAATCAAAAGTTATGCTCGCTACCACAGGGAAACAATTGGCCAATTTTTTCAAGTTCTTCCCAAGAGTCGTGGAAAAATCGCAGGAAAACTTATTATGGTCTGTTCCTCCTTGAAAAAAATCACTTGATATTATCTTCTTGGTGTTTTAAAAGCAATTTTGTTTGAGCAAAGGTGCTTTGTCATATATTTAGTGTATTTTGACCAAAACACAGCAAAATCTGCGTGACAATGCCCCTTTAAGTTAGAATCCCTACGGCAGGCCTTTATTTGAATGGTCACAACATTTGGACCACATCCACATAATTAAAAGTTGGAATCCCTACGGCAGGGAACACTACTTTGCAGCATCTATTTGAATGGTCACAACATTTGGATTAATCCACGGACTCTCATAAGTTAGAACGTGTACTACAGGCCAAAAATACTTTGCAGTTTTCATTTGAATTGACACACGATTAGGACTACATTCACCGACTCAAAAGATAGAACTTGTATAACAGGGAAATACACTTTACAGGTTTCACTTGACTGGTCACACAATTAGGATCATCCACAGACCCAAACGTTAGAACCGGTAGCACAGGGACTAGCACTACATTGTTGCCTTTGTTCGAATGATCAAACCATTAGGATCATCCACGGGCCCAAAAGATAGACCCGATACTACAGGACACTGCTTGGCAGCTTTCCTTTGAATGATCACTACATTAGGATTTAATATTTGCACGGACTCAAGTTAGAACTTGTACCACACAGAAAAACGTTTTTACAACTTTCGTTTCAAGGGCTACACCATTAAGATTTCATCGACAGAATTAAAAGCTATGCTCGCTGCCACAGAGAAACAATACTTTGCTCTCAAACCTTTCGGATGCGAACCACGGACGGTCACAACTTTCGGATGTGATCCACGGACTCACAACTTAGAAACACGTCACGGTAGCCTTTACTTGAATGATCACATTATTAGGATTAAATCCACGGGCTCAAACGTTAGATCCGGTACCCCAGGGAACACTTAGTCTACTTTATAGCTTTTATTCAGTTGAATGGTCACACGTGTGATTCCATCCACAAAATCAAACGTTAGAATTGATACTCCAGGGAAACAGTATTTTGTTGCTTTCATTTGAATGTTCACACGATTAGGTTTTGATCCCAAAATTAAAAGTTAGAATCTATACGGCAGCGAACACTTCCTTGTAACTTTTACTTGAATGCATGGTCATACCATTTGGACTACATCTCCAGAATCGAATCAATAGTTAGAACTACAACCACAGCCTTCATAGGAATTGTCAATCAATAATTGTCAAGGCATAAGGATTTCATCCAGGGATTGAAAAGTTAGAACTTCTTCCACAGGGACATGCTACTTTACAGCTTTCATTTGAATGATCACACCGTTAGGGATTCATCCACAGAACCAAAAATTCAAACCACAGGGAAACAGTATTGTGCAACTTTTATCTTAATGGTCACACCAGTTAGGATTTCATCCACAGAATTAAAGGTTAGAATCCCTAAGGCAGGGAACACTATCTTTGCATCTTTTATTTGAATGGTCACACCTTTTGGACTGCATCGACAGAATTAAAAGTTAGAACAAATACTACAGGCAAACAAATACTTTGCAAATGTCATTTGAGTGGTCATACCATTACGATTACATCAACGGACTCAAACGTGAGAACTTGTACCACAGGGAAATACGCTTTGCCTTTCATTTGACAGGTCACACAATTAGCTTGCACGGACTCAAAAGTTAGAATTTGTACCACGGAGAAATGTTTTTGCAATTTTCATTTCAATGGTCACAGCATTAAGATTTCATCCACAGAATCAAGTTATACCCGTTACCACAGGGAAACATACTTTGCACCTTATATTTGAATGGTCATACTTTTCGGATGCGATCTACGGACTCTCAAAACTTAGAACTTGTATCACAGGGAAAGATACTCTGCGGCTTTAATTTGGCAGGTAACACAACTAAAATCGTCCACAGACCGAAAAGGAAGAACCAGTACCACAGTTGTAGCCTTTATTTGAATGATCACACCCTTAGGATCATCCACGGCCCCATCCCAAAAGAAGAACCGATACCACAGGACACTACCTGGCAGCCTTCCTTTGAATTGTCACACCATTACGATGACATGCACTGACTCAAAAATACTGCTGACTTTGTAATAGTAAGACGATTAGAATTTCATCCACTGAATCAAAAGTTAGCACCTGTACCACATGGAAACACTGTTTTGCAACTTAAGAACTCAAGAACTTTTAACACTTTTCCCCGTGTTTTGAACAGATCGATTCAAGAAATCTTTGATGATCAGCCATATTTCAAAAATGTAGATTACAAATTTTTAAGATGCATCTTAAGATGTCTTGTTTGCAATCATCATCAAATTTTGGTATTTATTTATATTTTATATTTGTGCTTTTTATTATAATGTAAATTTACTATCGCGTAGTTCAGTCTTCGGACTGCAAAGTGATTTATCTAATAAACGATTTTATCTATCTAACATTTGAATGGTCACACCGTTAGGTTTTTCATCCACGGAGAATTTGTACCAAAGAAAATAGTACTTTGCCGCTTTTATTTGAGTGATCACAATTTGGATTCCATCCACAGAATCAAAAGTTTGAACTTATACCACAAAAAACACTCCTTTGCAGCTTTCATTTGAATTGTCAAACCATAAGAATTTCATCCAGGGCTAAAAACGTTTAAACTTGTTTCACCGGGACATACTACTTTACAGCTTTTATTTGAATGATCACACCGTTAGGGTTTCATATCCACAGAATCAAAAGTTGAAGCTTGCACCACAGAGAAACAATACGTTGCAGGTGTCATTTTAATGGTCACACCATTAGGATTCCATTCACCTACTCAAAGATTTGATCGTGTACTGCAGCAAAACACCACTTTGCACCATTCGAATTCATTAATTTAAGTAATGCTCCACATAAAAACTATAGTAAACTTCATTGTTCTGCGGCATTGGCTCTTTCCCATATAGAACGTCTTTGGTTTCAAGATTAGAGGAGGGGCTGATTGTTCATAATTATATTTCAGTATAAAAATAAAGAAAATCCATTTGCGTCAATCAATTTTTAGGAAATGTTTGTGCTAACCAATCAGAATAGCAGAAGACAATAGCTAATAATTTTGCTTCTTTGATGAAGAGTCCCCAAATACAATGTCTTTTAAAACTTGCATGTTGTACGATTGGCTCTCGATCAAATTACTTGAAACCTTAAAAAAAATAGACAAAATGCACCTTGAACCTTAACTTTTTGGCAGTTTTTGAGTCTAGGCCAATGAGATCACTAGTTGTAACAATGAAAAAAGTTGACATTCCATCGTGCATTGCCGTTCAGTGCTATCCTTCTAATGCGGATCATTACTTAAATGGTCACATCTTTCGGATGCGATCCACGGACTCAAAACTTAGAACTTGTACCACAGGGAAAGACACTTGACAGGTCTAACAATTAAAATCATACGCAGACCCAAAAGTTAGAACCAGTACCATAGCCTTTATTTGAATGATCACACCATTAGGATCATCCACGGACCCAAAAGATAGAACCAGTACTACGGGGAAATACTACATTGTAGCCTTTAGAACATTCAGGGTAAGTAGGATTTTGCAGATTTTATGTGAATTATCACAATTTTGTATTTATGACACACGGACTCAAAAAGTTACAACACGAACCATTGGAAAGTGCAACTATGGAAGTTCTTTTGTATGATCACACCCTTTAGGACATTAATCAATAAATTAAAAGCTGGAACTAATACCACAAGAAAGTAGGACTTTGTAGTTTTCATTTGAATGGGCACACTTAAGAACATTATTCACGGACTCAAATGTAAGAACAAGTACAAATATGTATGTTATTTCCCAACAAATTGTAAGGTACATTTGATTGTCAATATTTCTAATATTTAATATCGCGCAATTGGCGTAAGAGGTTTAAAGCGGAGCATTGCTTATAACATGATTTATAGTAAACCTTTTGTAGACTACATAAAAGTAATTGATGTTGGTATTCTTTTTCTTTCCAACACCAGATTCTGGTGGACTGTCTCTAAACAATGTTGGTTTCTGGCTTGGAAAGTTCCTATATATACTTCTACAGTGCTAGTTGGAAATCTGTAAAACATTTGACCATGGAGAAGGTTGATGATGAGAAAGATATCCATTCCAAGGCCCAAATAGAACTGTGTGCCAAAGGAGAAAAGACACTTTGTAAACTCACTTAGCCAAATAGGAAAAAGACACCACAATATTAAAAATATGAACCAGTAAGGAAAACTTTGACAACTGTTACCTGATGAAGAAAGGCATTTAAAATTGAAATAAAAAATGTAAACAAAAAATGCTATTAAATGCCTTTAAGTTACCAGACAAATGTTATCCACAATACATAGTAATAAACTGCCGCTGATCTTTTGTTGGTATATGCGGCCAACTATTGTGTCGGACTACTTCAATACGTATGGGGGGGACAGTAGTTGGAAAGGGCTTTCCAACTCACTTCTTCCAGTCCGAGGGACTCAGTAGTTGGAAAGGGACTTTCCAACTCACTTCTTCCAGTCCCGTAGGGACTGGAGGACAGTAGTTGGAAAGGGACTTTCCAACTCACTTCTTCCAGTCCCGTAGGGACTGGAGGACAGTAGTTGGAAAGGGACTTTCCAACTCACTTCTTCCAGTCCCGTAGGGACTGGAGGACAGTAGTTGGAAAGGGACTTTCCAACTCACTTCTTCCAGTCCCGTAGGGACTGGAGGACAGTAGTTGGAAAGGGACTTTCCAACTCACTTCTTCCAGTCCCGTAGGGACTGGAGGACAGTAGTTGGAAAGGGACTTTCCAACTCACTTCTTCCAGTCCCGTAGGGACTGGAGGACAGTAGTTGGAAAGGGACTTTCCAACTCACTTCTTCCAGTCCCGTAGGGACTGGAGGACAGTAGTTGGAAAGGGACTTTCCAACTCACTTCTTCCAGTCCCGTAGGGACTGGAGGACAGTAGTTGGAAAGGGACTTTCCAACTCACTTCTTCCAGTCCCGTAGGGACTGGAGGACAGTAGTTGGAAAGGGACTTTCCAACTCACTTCTTCCAGTCCCGTAGGGACTGGAGGACAGTAGTTGGAAAGGGACTTTCCAACTCACTTCTTCCAGTCCCGTAGGGACTGGAGGACAGTAGTTGGAAAGGGACTTTCCAACTCACTTCTTCCAGTCCCGTAGGGACTGGAGGACAGTAGTTGGAAAGGGACTTTCCAACTCACTTCTTCCAGTCCCGTAGGGACTGGAGGACAGTAGTTGGAAAGACTTTCCAACTACTTCCTCCAGTCCCACGGGACTGGAAGAGTGAGTTGGAAAGTCCCTTTCCAACTACTGTCCTCCAGTCCCTAGGGACTGGAGGAAGTGAGTTGGAAAGTCCCTTTCCAACTACTGTCCTCCAGTCCCACGGGACTGGAGGAAGTGAGTTGGAAAGTCCCTTTCCAACTACTGTCCTCCAGTCCCTGGGACTGGAGAAGTGAGTTGGAAAGTCCCTTTCCAACTACTGTCCTCCAGTCCCCGGGACTGGAAGAAGTGAGTTGGAAAGTCCCTTTCCAACTACTGTCTCCAGTCCCACGGGACTGGAGAAGTGAGTTGGAAAGTCCTTTCCAACTACTGTCCTCCAGTCCCTACGGGACTGGAAGGAAGTGAGTTGGAAAGTCCCTTTCCAACTACTGTCCTCCAGTCCCTACGGGACTGGAAGAAGTGAGTTGGAAAGTCCCTTTCCAACTACTGTCCTCCAGTCCCTACGGGACTGGAAGAAGTGAGTTGGAAAGTCCCTTTCCAACTACTGTCCCCCCCATACGTATTGAAGTAGTCCGACACAATAGTTGGCCGCATATACAACAAAAGATCAGCGGCAGTTTATTACTATGTATTGTGGATAACATTTGTCTGGTAACTTAAAGGCATTTATAGCATTTTTTGTTTACATTTTTTATTTCATTTTAAATGCCTTTCTTCATCAGGTAACAGTTGTCAAAAGTTTTCCTTACTGGTTCATATTTTTAATATTGTGGTGTCTTTTTCCTATTTGGCTAAGTGAGTTTACAAAGTGTCTTTTCTCCTTTGGCACACAGTTCTATTTGGGCCTTGGAATGGATATCTTTCTCATCATCAACCTTCTCCATGGTCAAATGTTTTACAGATTTCCAACTAGCATGTAGAAGTATATATAGGAACTTTCCAAGCCAGAAACCAACATTGTTTAGAGACAGTCCACCAGAATCTGGTGTTGGAAAGAAAAAGAATACCAACATCAATTACTTTTATGTAGTCTACAAAAGGTTTACTATAAATCATGTTATAAGCAATGCTCCGCTTTAAACCTCTTACGCCAATTGCGCGATATTAAATATTAGAAATATTGACAATCAAATGTACCTTACAATTTGTTGGGAAATAACATACATATTTGTACTTGTTCTTACATTTGAGTCCGTGAATAATGTTCTTAAGTGTGCCCATTCAAATGAAAACTACAAAGTCCTACTTTCTTGTGGTATTAGTTCCAGCTTTTAATTTATTGATTAATGTCCTAAAGGGTGTGGATCATACAAAAGAACTTCCATAGTTGCACTTTCCAATGGTTCGTGTTGTAACTTTTGAGTCCGTGTGTCATAAATACAAAATTGTGATAATTCACATAAAATCTGCAAAATCCTACTTACCCTGAATGTTCTAAAGGCTACAATGTAGTATTTCCCCGTAGTACTGGTTCTATCTTTTGGGTCCGTGGATGATCCTAATGGTGTGATCATTCAAATAAAGGCTTGGTACTGGTTCTAACTTTTGGGTCTGCGTATGATTTTAATTGTTAGACCTGTCAAGTGTCTTTCCCTGTGGTACAAGTTCTAAGTTTTGAGTCCGTGGATCGCATCCGAAAGATGTGACCATTTAAGTAATGATCCGCATTAGAAGGATAGCACTGAACGGCAATGCACGATGGAATGTCAACTTTTTTCATTGTTACAACTAGTGATCTCATTGGCCTAGACTCAAAAACTGCCAAAAAGTTAAGGTTCAAGGTGCATTTTGTCTATTTTTTTTTTAAGGTTTCAAGTAATTTGATCGAGAGCCAATCGTACATGTAAGTTTTAAAAGATATTGTATTTGGGGACTCTTCGTCAAAGAAGCAAAATTATTAGCTATTGTCTTCTGCTATTCTGATTGGTTAGCACAAACATTTCCTAAAAATTGATTGACGCAAATGGATTTTCTTTATTTTTATACTGAAATATAATTATGAACAATCAGCCCTCCTCTAATCTTGAAACCAAAGACGTTCTATATGGGAAAGAGCCAATGCCGCAGAACAATGAAGTTTACTATAGTTTTTATGTGGAGCATTACTTAAATTAATGAATTCGAATGGTGCAAAGTGGTGTTTTGCTGCAGTACACGATCAAATCTTTCAGTAGGTGAATGGAATCCTAATGGTGTGACCATTAAAATGACACCTGCAACGTATTGTTTCTCTGTGGTGCAAGCTTCAACTTTTGATTCTGTGGATATGAAACCCTAACGGTGTGATCATTCAAATAAAAGCTGTAAAGTAGTATGTCCCGGTGAAACAAGTTTAAACGTTTTTAGCCCTGGATGAAATTCTTATGGTTTGACAATTCAAATGAAAGCTGCAAAGGAGTGTTTTTTGTGGTATAAGTTCAAACTTTTGATTCTGTGGATGGAATCCAAATTGTGATCACTCAAATAAAAGCGGCAAAGTACTATTTTCTTTGGTACAAATTCTCCGTGGATGAAAAACCTAACGGTGTGACCATTCAAATGTTAGATAGATAAAATCGTTTATTAGATAAATCACTTTGCAGTCCGAAGACTGAACTACGCGATAGTAAATTTACATTATAATAAAAAGCACAAATATAAAATATAAATAAATACCAAAATTTGATGATGATTGCAAACAAGACATCTTAAGATGCATCTTAAAAATTTGTAATCTACATTTTTGAAATATGGCTGATCATCAAAGATTTCTTGAATCGATCTGTTCAAAACACGGGGAAAAGTGTTAAAAGTTCTTGAGTTCTTAGTTGCAAAACAGTGTTTCCATGTGGTACAGGTGCTAACTTTTTGATTCAGTGGATGAAATTCTAATCGTCTTACTATTACAAAGTCAGCAGTATTTTTGAGTCAGTGCATGTCATCGTAATGGTGTGACAATTCAAAGGAAGGCTGCCAGGTAGTGTCCTGTGGTATCGGTTCTTCTTTTGGGATGGGGCCGTGGATGATCCTAAGGGTGTGATCATTCAAATAAAGGCTACAACTGTGGTACTGGTTCTTCCTTTTCGGTCTGTGGACGATTTTAGTTGTGTTACCTGCCAAATTAAGCCGCAGAGTATCTTTCCCTGTGATACAAGTTCTAAGTTTTGAGAGTCCGTAGATCGCATCCGAAAAGTATGACCATTCAAATATAAGGTGCAAAGTATGTTTCCCTGTGGTAACGGGTATAACTTGATTCTGTGGATGAAATCTTAATGCTGTGAAATGAAAATTGCAAAAACATTTCTCCGTGGTACAAATTCTAACTTTTGAGTCCGTGCAAGCTAATTGTGTGACCTGTCAAATGAAAGGTGCAAAGCGTATTTCCCTGTGGTACAAGTTCTCAGTTTGAGTCCGTTGATGTAATCGTAATGGTATGACACTCAAATGACATTTGCAAAGTATTTGTTTGCCTGTAGTATTTGTTCTAACTTTTAATTCTGTCGATGCAGTCCAAAAGGTGTGACCATTCAAATAAAAGATGCAAAGATAGTGTTCCCTGCCTTAGGGATTCTAACCTTTAATTCTGTGGATGAAATCCTAACTGGTGTGACCATTAAGATAAAAGTTGCACAATACTGTTTCCCTGTGGTTTGAATTTTTGGTTCTGTGGATGAATCCCTAACGGTGTGATCATTCAAATGAAAGCTGTAAAGTAGCATGTCCTGTGGAAGAAGTTCTAACTTTTCAATCCCTGGATGAAATCCTTATGCCTTGACAATTATTGATTGACAATTCCTATGAAGGCTGTGGTTGTAGTTCTAACTATTGATTCGATTCTGGAGATGTAGTCCAAATGGTATGACCATGCATTCAAGTAAAAGTTACAAGGAAGTGTTCGCTGCCGTATAGATTCTAACTTTTAATTTTGGGATCAAAACCTAATCGTGTGAACATTCAAATGAAAGCAACAAAATACTGTTTCCCTGGAGTATCAATTCTAACGTTTGATTTTGTGGATGGAATCACACGTGTGACCATTCAACTGAATAAAAGCTATAAAGTAGACTAAGTGTTCCTGGGTACCGGATCTAACGTTTGAGCCCGTGGATTTAATCCTAATAATGTGATCATTCAAGTAAAGGCTACCGTGACGTGTTTCTAAGTTGTGAGTCCGTGGATCACATCCGAAAGTTGTGACCGTCCGTGGTTCGCATCCGAAAGGTTTGAGAGCAAAGTATTGTTTCTCTGTGGCAGCGAGCATAGCTTTTAATTCTGTCGATGAAATCTTAATGGTGTAGCCCTTGAAACGAAAGTTGTAAAAACGTTTTTCTGTGTGGTACAAGTTCTAACTTGAGTCCGTGCAAATATTAAATCCTAATGTAGTGATCATTCAAAGGAAAGCTGCCAAGCAGTGTCCTGTAGTATCGGGTCTATCTTTTGGGCCCGTGGATGATCCTAATGGTTTGATC
>JAJGOT010001360.1:0-23309 GCA_022457155.1 Cladopsammia gracilis | reverse complement strand
GCGTGAAAATCACCCCACGCGAGAAAGGCGAGACGCGCGGCGGGGAGAGAGAAAAAGGAGGATCTAAAATGATCTGTTGGTCGTGAATGCCCAGCTATTTTAGTTTCGTCTTTACAGGATTTTAATTTTCAGGATCCAAGCTTTATAGCAGAGAGAGTTGAAGTTTGTCTCAGTCAAGGCTGTAATTTTAGCTTCCGTTCGCTACGCTTTATAGTGGCGTGGAGCTCCCTTTGCAATTTTGACAGTCTAGCGACTGCTTCGTTAATGCATGGTTCATGCCACTATTTCATTCAGGCAAGACCATGGTTTTGGTTCTTCTCTCGAACCTCATCAGTTGCCGGGTTTGTATTTGGACGCTCGCGTTCGCAGATGTTTGTGCCATGCTATACATCCGGTTGAAAGTATCGCAAGAACATCTTTCCCCGCCAACAGTGCCTCCACCGCTTGAGTCTGTTTCGGTTTCAGCGATGTTATATTTGGAATTTTTTCCAGACATGCCTGAAGTTTGGCAACCATTGATAGAAACTAAAATTGTGTCGAGTGTTGATAGCGGCTGGCGCGTTTTAGACAGATGTTGACAGATTGCCATGGAAGAGCCAATCAGAGTTTTGAGTTGTGAGAGCAACGCATAAGTTCAAAAGCTTGGGCTTTGTCTGTAGTCCCTCCTTTTTCTCTCTCCCCGCCGCGCGTCTCGCCTTTCTCGCGTGGGGTGATTTTCACGCGCGCTCGCGTTTCGCTCGCTCTACTATCCCTGAGGAAAAAGGAGGGACCACTCGTAGTCTATTTTCATCCATAAATATGCCGGAGAATTCCGGCGGGTGTGGATTTCGTAACCCTGCTCGTGGGAAGCTAGTTACGTAATATGATGCTAAGTTTCCACGTGCAATATGTCTTGATTTAAGGTGACTTGCTTGAAATGCAAAATGCGCTCATCTGTGACCTGGATGCAACGGCAAACGTTTGGCCATAACCTCTTTGTTTTTTACTCTATTTCAATAATTATTTTTGTTTCTCCTAGTTGAATGAAGCATGGATTAATAAATATGAGCTGATTTTCTTCGAAATAAATACAAGAGCCAAAATATGGATCTACGCAAATCCCTCTGCTTAGATTCGTGTCATTTCGAAAGAGATACCCAAGCCGGTAACTTTCAATTAATAATTTTCGGCCCTCCCACCTCCCCTTCGGCGACATTATTCACAGCTAGCGCTTTCGCACCCAGCCGCTCATGGCCTCGGCCACAATATTTTCCCATAATTTAACTTCATCAGACAATGAGCGTCATAAGTAATGAATGAAGATGGTTCACGGTCCAAATTTGAGGAAAATAATGAACAAATTCCCTTTGAGTTGTAGCTCTTTAAGGTGGCCCCTACAAGCCAAAAATTCACTTTGAGATAAAACAGAGCGGAAAAAAATATCGTGCGTCATAAACAAACTTCGTAAACAAACTTCATTATATATCGTCATTTCACCGTCAATTTTCAGTCTTTTTCATTAATTCCATTTTTAAAATAGATCATTATGAAAACTTTATAGTGACCTCCAAAGGAAATTTCGAGAAAATGGCCGATCTAAAGGTACACTGTAAATTTAAGTAAGCGATGTTTAAAATGTTTCACATGCTGCAGTATAGTTGCACTCCTGCGAAAAATTCAGATAGGTTTTGACAAGGAGCAAAATTAGTGCGCTAATATTTACGCGAAAAATGCCTGGTGAAACATACTCTAAAATGGGGATTTTCCTCAGCTTTTACTTTGGTAATTGTAATTCCTCCGTTTTTCGGTTTCCACAAACCAATTTACTTATGCTGAACTCTGTCGTTGCTTTGTTGACAGAAAATGTAAACGAAACGTTGCCTTGGAAAATGTACGGTAATATCATCCACGTCTCTGGTTAAGAAAATTACTAAACACTCACTTCTCTTTACCTTCATAATAGTATTTTTGCATTGTCACCAGTGTAAATATTACTTGGATTAAACGAGCCTTATATTATAAATAGGATGTGTAGTGAATTACTTACATTCCTGTCGTAATAAGTGCGGACTATTTCGTAATATACCACACCTTCCTTTTCTTTAAGCGCTTTCGGTACCAGTTTTTCCGTAGCGTCGTTCAGCTCACAATTTTCGGTTTTGTTGACCTCGTTGAAGTTGAAAGAGAGACACTGGCATTTCTTTACACACATGTTGTAACATTCTTCCCAAATCGAAAAGTTGAAAGTCTCAAAAACATATCCATCAAGAAGCGAGTTTTGTTTGGCGCCGGTTTTAAGTGAGAGCGACTTTTTCTCGCACATTCCATTTGTACACTGACTGTATGAAGAGTAAACAGCAAAAAGCAGCATAAAATATACAAGTAGAAATTGACGGTGGCTCGCAGAAGTGATGATGACCATTTTGTCGACTGAACTGCGTAACCTTAAGAGGAGCAAACAAGATGGTTTTGACAGGTGTATTACTTAAATATAGAATGGAATTTATTGATAATAGGTTTCTTTTTATTATTGTACATTTAAATTAACACATCAAATCAATTATTCAGAACAGGGACCTTAAGTTAAAAAAATTAAGGTACAAAAATAAAATGTTAAAAAGTTGCATGCGAATACATGAATAAATAATGTCAACTGTTTATAGTTCAAAATTACAGGACGATATAATTAATGTCGCGGGTGATAACTTATCAAATTTTGCTAGGAGGTCTTACTTTAAAAAGCTTTAATCTATTTTGGCAGTTTGTAGGCCGGCTCTGCTAAAAAGTAAAGGAGATTTTAGGGAATGACGGAAGTTCACCAGAATAATTTTTTATTCGATGGATCGCACTTTATGGCCATGCTATAAGACAAAATATGGGTCGGCTATTTTGCGAGTTGCGAGTTTGGGAGTTGCGAGTTTGCGAGTTGCGAGTTGCGAGTTGCGAGTTGAGAGTCAAGCTAAAAATTCAAAACCTTTTGTTCTTAAGTATTTGGAATCAAATGATAAAGTGTGCGCCGGATGTCCACATCCGAAAAATACCTTTAGATGCAACGATATCATACCAGATCCCCCATTCGTCCCCCATGCGTCAGTGGACAGCAAACGGTCAAGTTCAACGCAGTTCAACGCAGTTCAACGCAGTTCCCTTCTGCAGTAATTTAATTCGAGGGAAAGCGATACTCCAAGCTCGCACTTATTATTTATATAGTAAAAGTGTGACGGAGTGGTAGAGAAAGTTAACATTTTATCGGGGCGGTCAGTAAACCATGTCATGAGATTAAAATGGTAAAAAGGAAAACTCAATGAAAACATTTTGAAGCAAAGACGCTTTCCGTGAGCCAATGTTATTTAATTTAACTGAAATAATAATTGAAAATAAAAAGTCGCAGTAAAGTTAAAAAAGCGCGTAGCCAGTGTTGTTCATCAAGACTTAAACTATAGTAAAACTGCTCTATTTCCCTGTGTGTGTGTGTGTGTGTGTGTGTGTGTGTGTGTGTGTGTGTGTGTGTGTGTGTGTGTGTGTGTGTGTGTGTGTGTGTGTGTGTGTGTGTGTGTGTGTGTGGGGGGGGGGGGGGGGGGTGGGGGGTGGGGGGGTACTCCACAAAGTTTTGTACGGGGCTGCTCCGCCCCGAGGTCCAAACCCTTACCCTTTCATATACCGTTTTTGACAGAAAAGGTACCCCTTTCATATACTTTTCATTGAAAATGGTGTCCCTTTCATAGCCTTTACGTGCATCTGTTTAATATGTTTTGAAAGACCGCTTTTATAATACTTAAAAGGTTGTTTTCCCTACCTTTTTTATGCTTCAACTCGTGTTTTCGCTACTTTTCCTACCTTCGTGAAATCCCTACCCCTTCATATACTTCAACTCGTGAAATCCCGACCTTTTCATATACCTTCAGCCTCGAAAAGGTACCCCTTTCGGGCGGAGCATTTCCGTATAGAACATCGTAGGGAGTATCCCCCCCCCCCCCCCCCGGGGGCTCTCTTTATTTAGTGAAACACGGACTTACCATTCTAAGTCGGTGAAAATTGGTTTCAACAAGATAACATGTCTATCAAGTCAACAGCTAATAAAAAAGAAAATAATAAAAAACTAACTCAAGATAAAAAAAAAATGTAAAATTTTCCTTACCAATTCCTTCGGCTTCTGATATGAATATAAGAGACAGCAATACGCTTATTCACCGGACAAAGGTCAGCTGGTGTGTTGAATGTTTGTAAACACGAAGTCCTAAGGGCATTTCTTTTGTCGGCGATAATGTCTTCAAGTTTTGGCGCTATGTGAGTCAGTTGCGTCAGTAGGTAAGGTAATTATGGTTTTGAGGACATTATGCTGACAAAGGAACTGCCCTTGGACTCCGTGTTTACAAAAAACATTCTATGCACCACCAGTCAATTGCGTTAGTAAAACATGGACCAACGCCATTAGGGCAATTATAAAACCGCAAATTTTTAATGGGTGTCCTTGTTTGCCAACTGCAATTCTAGTGTTTTCGTCGGTGAAAAATGATTCTAGAAATAAATAACCAGAATAAAATTCTTCCCGATTCTAATTTTAAATGTTGATAATGTTATTCTTTTTATAGCTAAAACAACAGGATATCTCCTCCAGACTTAATCACTCTTCCCCTTATACAAAATACAGACTAGTGCAACAGACTAGTCCAACACAAAATTCCTTTTTTAATATAATGAACAACGTTATTTTAAACAATACATTATTTACATCATTGCATTACAATATGATACTACACGAACTACATTAACGCAGACGTACGCTTACATTTACAAATTTACTAATACTAATTACAGCCGGAAGAACTATCCACTTTCGGCGAAAAGCAGGCAAGCATTTCTTTGCAATTGCAGTTTCTTTAATTATTTCAATTTTTTCTTGGATTCGCAGCAGGAAGTTACGGAAGTATAGTTCACCTTGGCGCCTATTTGACGTGCAGAATATATAGTATTTTGCTGTTAGAATTGAGTAGTTTAATGCCTGCCAGTATTTTGTATTGTCAAAGTAGCCGTATAATATGCTACCATGTTTTAAAGAAAGTCTTTCACGTGCTTTTTCAAACCACCACTCTTGAAACGTAATTCCAGAAGGAGAGTGATTTACTGCATTGGATTAACATATGGTTTAAAGTTTGCTTCTCACACCCGCATAACGGACAAAAATCACTTTCAGAGATACCGTCACGGTAAAGGCTCGTTTGAGTAGGAAAGGAGAAATTACCGAGATGATTTACGCAATGGTTAGGAATAATTTTCCAAGAAGCAGATGAATTTTACTAATCCAAGCAATTTTCAACGCGTTTTCCATAATTTCAAAATCACAATGTTTTTACGATATTGTTATACACACATGAACGACACTTTGGTTATACACATATGAACGACACTTTGGTTATACACATATGAACGACACTTTGGTTATACACATATTAAAGACACTTTGGTTAAACACATATGAACGACACTTTTGTTATACACATATGAACGACAATTTGGTTATACACACATGAACGACACTTTAGTTATACACACATGAACGACACTTTGGTTATACACATATGAACGACACTTTGGTTATACATACATGAACGAACACTTTGGTTATAAACATATGAACGACACTTTGTTTAAAACTGGGTTCTCGGAAGTTAACATATCTATTCCGGTTGAAACAAAAAACTACTAACTGGAGAACAAAAGAATGCGAAAATTCGTTAATCAATTCCTTGTACTTTTTCATCCAGATATAGAAATACGTTAGAGATACATCTGTTCGCCTAGGAAAGCTAGCAACATTTTATGCAATTTCCGTTTGTCCATGATAGTGTTCCCAAATTCTGGCAATACACGTCTTAATTATGTCGAACGGTTTTAAGGAGCCAGCTAATGGCAATCCAAAAATATACCGACCCACGCTTTCAGACCAAAATTAATTATATAAAACTGCAATTTTTTAAGAGTATCTCGTGAGCTAAATGATTCAGGAAAAAAAAAATAATCATGGTAAATTTCTTTCTGACTTATATTCAACCTTTTAATTTTTGTTTGATATATTGTTAAAAGATAAATCAGCCGTACATTAGTGGCTCAAGTTCGAGAAAATGGCGCGGCGTTCCGTACACATGCTAAAAACTAAAACTAGTACTGAAAGCTAATTTACGTTTGTAGCCCACGTCTTGTTTTTTGGGTCGCTCTTAGTTAGCGTTAAAGGAGCTACGTCACGTACAGTGCGACTTGAAAAATTGGGCATTTTTTTAAATTTTCTCAATCAATTCGTAACTCAACCGAAATTATCCTTGATTCTGTTCGGGTTATTATTACCCACTTGGTGTTTCCCCTTCCTTAAAATATCCTTTTTCAGGTTTCTTTTAATTTGAAATCAATTTTGTGCTTCAGAAAAATATGACTTGAAATATGACATGGCTCCTTTACTTATAATTATGTTGTTAGAGCGTTCCTGTTATCAGTGCCGAGTTTTCATTGCACCTTGTTCTGTTATGTTATGTTACCCCTTACGTATTGAATAAGTTACATTAAAGGACGTTATGAAACAGTTTTCACTTTATTTGTATCAGACTCACAAACTCGTAACTCGCATATCGCAACTCGCAAACACGCAACTCGCAAACTCACAATTTAGTTTATCTCCTAAAATACACCTTGTTTACTTTCTGCGGTGTCAGCTCAGCGCACTGTATTCTTGAACACAAAATTGCCGGGTTTGACAATTGACAAAAAATATTCTGTATGAATCTAAATGATCTATGAGAACCTCTTGGTGCTTTGTTAGAGACCCACTCGTTTTTTTAAGATTTATTAGCCAAAAAGATGGTCGCCAAATGTCACTTGCAATTATTTGCCTTGTTTCCTTTTATACTCAATAGTATTAGCCTTGTGATGTGATAATGAATAAGCAATTTAGCCTTGAGAGCAGAAGTTACTAAAAGTTATTAATAATTTACTGTGCAGTAATATCTGTCAACAAGCCTTGTTCATAAAGTATTCTTCTCCTAGTCTAAGCCTTGCAATTCTACCAAAGCAATTGAAAATTGTTTCTTCCTTCACAACTTTCTATTTTTTTTTTCCTTTTTGGTTTTAATATAAAGATTTGTTAGCAGAATAATGATTGAAATATATAAACGGCTTAACGAAAATAAAATAACACATATCCTGCTGGATTTAAAAGGGATATATTTGGCATCCCCTCGAGGTACTGTCCTAATTTAAACGATGCAGTCTTTTAATTTCAAGAAAATTCGAAAACATGACGACAAACAAACACTTGCTTTGCAGAATGCTTGGATGAGTTCCTATCAGTAATCTTTTTTCTCTTTTTTTGTCTTCTGTGCATGCCTCAAACATGATTCTAAGAAATTTGAACTCAGAGCAAAGGACAACTTGGTATTCATGTTATAAACAATATTTCTTGTCATTTTTACGAAATGTCAGTCAAAGAAAGGTATTTGCGGCTATAAATTGTCAACTGTTGATTTACAAAAAAATTCGAGAGTCGAATGAGTTAAATAATGGCAAATCACGCAATTCTAAAACTAAAATATTTGTTCGATAGTTGTCAGGGAGACAGACTCTTAATTGTTTAGGAAACGAAAATTGGTAGCTGTTTTGCCTTCTGGCCCTTAAAACAGGATCTCTATATACAATCCTTTTCTTCAGTACTTTAGGCAATTTAAATCTATGAAAATTTGATAGTGATCTTTAGATATAATGTTGATGAAAGTATTAGTTATTATGCGATACACTCATGTAGATTCTTCCTACCGATTTAAATAAATCAAGGGAAACAATATCGGCGTTCGGCGAGTTTACTTCAATGGTGGACTTGTGGATCTCGAAAATGATATCTTTAAAACTTATGAAATATTTTCTGTTTAAAAAACGTATGAAGCGACTTACCTCAGATATGTATCTTTCTTATTTGTTTCCAAACAGTATTTTATATCCCATTATGCTCGCTAATATGTATGAATAGTCTGTTAATTACTTTCAAAGGCAAAAGCAGTCTTGATAGGTCCATTTTAAACTTTAGAGGCGCTATGAACTATAAACAAAGCTGTTTGAAAGACTGAGAAGAGTACATTCTATAGTGTGCTTACACATTATACATCGGTTAGTCAGTTGTCTCTTAGTTTTTATCACAACAAAAATATAACCACGACTGCCCTCCACCACGGTGTGCTCAATAATTTTCCAATAACAAATTATACATGAGTAAGAAATTGCTAACCCGATGAAGACTCTTTTCATTTATGGAGCTGCGTATGACGTTTCCTGTAGTTATAGGTTTGGCATTAGACAGCATGATATCTTTGAGCATAGCTTTTCTATTTTTGTAACTTTTGTTTATCCACATGAGAAAACCGAAATTGAACACCCACATTGTATTCTACTCGCGCAAAACTTGGTCTTCGTTTAGTTACATCTGTAATTCTGAATTGTAAAGATCTGTAAACAATTGACAAAAAATGTTCTGCATCATTCTAAATGATCTGCGAGAACCTCTTGGTGCTTTTTTCGAGACTCACTCGTTTAGAAAGATTTATTAGCCAAAAAATGATGATAAGGGCTTGGAAGACAATAAGGGCTTGGAAGGGATTGGAAGATTGGAAGATCGTGCCAAGCGTTGACTAGTACCAAAAAGCATAACATTGGTTTTGGTACAATTAACTAGCAGTTTATTGACCGTGAACCACGAATTCAAGGCCTGAAGATCTTCTTGCAGAGTGTTTTCGATTATCTTCACATCTTTATTAGCATAAAACAGAGCTGTGTCATCAGCATACAGGACGATTTTGCAGTGAGCTATACAAGACGGCAGATCATTAACATACAACGTAAATAGCAACGGTCCCAATACTGATCCCTGGGAGACACCTGAAGTCACAGACAGGGAATCTGAAAGTTGACCATTTACTATAACAGATTGATGTCTGTTAAATAGGTAGTCAACAAACCACTCCAAAGCACGGCCTTTAATTCCGCAGCTACAATCAAGGACAATAGTGTTGGGACAAATTTGCATTTACGATGTTTTCCAATGCGCGCGATAGAAACACGGTACGCGCAAACGATAGGTGTCCATTTCCCCAACCCTACCCCCTTACAATGTTGAGCCCGTGTAATAAAAATGATTTGTCGATTTCAACATTGTCTCTGGGGAAGGGGGTGGGGTTGCTAAGATGGACTTCAAACGAAAAACATGGCTGTATTGGTCGGTCATACTAAATTAGTAATTGATAGGAGCACTTTGTAACATTAGTCCCAAGGACTTTTGTCCTTGATTGTAGCAAGTTTAGTTTTCAAGATAGAGTGATCAATTACATCGAACGCCTTACTTAAATCTAAGAAAACTCCACCGGTGAGAATTCCTTGATCCATGTTCTTTAAAATATAATCAGAAACATCAAGAAGACAGGTGCTTGTTGAATGACCAGGTCTGAAGCCTGATTGATGAGGTGAGAGTATCTGATTTTTGGACAGATGATGGTAAATCTGTTGATGAACAGCACGTTCAAAGATTTTCATGACCACTGGCAGTACGGAAATAGGTCGGAAATTATTTGGATCAGACAAAGAACCACCTTTGTGAAGAGGCGTGACTGAGGCAAATTTCCAGGAATTAGGAACAGTAGCAGTTCGTAAGGATAAGTTGAAGATATATGTAAGCGGAGAAGCAAGAATATCAGCACCAATTTTCAGGAATCTTGAATGGATGTCCTTAAGCCCTGAAGATTTCTTTACTTTCAGAGAGGAAAGTTCCTTACGCACAAAGTTGACAGTAATGTTTGTAAATTGAAAGTCATGTATATTGTTGATTATATCTGTTGGGGAATTGCCATTTGAAGACAAATCTTGAAATTGAAGATGGCCCATGAAACGCATTCTCACAGAAATAAAGAATTTGTTAAGACTGTTTGCAATCCCACTATTATCATTAAAGTTTTGGTTATCCACTGTGATTTCTTGAACAGAGATTGAACTTTTCTTAGGAATAAGTTTCTTAATTGCTGACCATAATTTGGAGGTGTCTTGAGAGTTTTCAGTAAGCAAGGTGTTATAATACTCTTTTTTCGCTGTTTCAATTAGGCGAGTCACAAGGTTCCTAGAACGCTTGTAGGTAATCCAATCTTGTGCTATTTTGGATTTGACTGCTTCAGTGTAAATAAGTGTATACTTTCTGAATTCTGTGTGAAATAAAGTTATTATTATTATTATTATTATTATTATTATTATTATTATTATTATTATTATAAAAAACTGGTCACCAAATGCCACTCGCAATTATTTGCCATGTTTCATTATTGTACCCAATAGTATTAGCCTTGTGATGTGATAATGAATAAGCAATTTAGCTTGGAGAGCAGAAGTTACTAAGAGTTATTGATAATTTACTGTGCTGTAATATCTGTCAACAAGCCTTGTTCATAATGTATTCTTCTCCTAGTCTAAGCCGTACAATTCTACCAAAGCAATTGAAAATTGTTTCAACCTTCACAACTTTCTATTCCCTCGGATGTACATGCAAACTTATACCCTCACCCCCCTTGGGTTTTTGCGATGCTGTAATAATGGCCGCCATCTTGGATTTTTCTAAAAATTCAAATTTTTTGGAAAAATGCGGAAATTGCAAATATTATTTGTTAAAGTTGCAAAATAACATACAATTAAAAATTTTAATGCTTTTGGTGGCATTTTATATGTTTTCTTTTCACTGAAAAAGGTAAAAAACACGCATTTTTATTCAAAAGTGGACTGACCACTTGTTACTTATGACGTCATATCTCGTTACCGTGGCAACCGGTTGTTGCCAAACTTTACCAAAATACTTCTCAAGGCTTAACGAACAGCTACTGAAAACGGCATAACTGAGGGTTATAGAGATTTGTCAAATCATTTTTATTTTTACAATAACTGAAGTTATTCTCGCGTGCTGATTGATCAATTTTTATCATCAATAAGCGTACAGACACATGAAAGTTTAATTTATGCAAGATGTCATCCTGTCAATTTTTTAGCCAATGAAATTTCTTTATTGTTATCAGTTAGCCGATGAGAAAGCGAGAAAACTTATTGACAATGATTGCGTCAATTTGAATAAAACTCAACAATTTGTCATGTTTACCTTGCGTTCACTCTTCATTTCATCCGGTTTTTTACGATTTTGGCGTTTTTGTTATTGTAAAAAACAAATTTACGCCAGTTTTTTATGCGTCTGTCCTCTTATAGATGATAAAATTCGTCATAACATTGTCAAAGTGCTGTGGATCCACGAGCCGCAGGCGAGTGGATCCACAGCAAACCTTGACAATGTTATGACGAATTTTATCATCAATAAGAGGACAGTACAGACGCATAAAAAACTGACGTCAATTTGTTAAACTGAAAAAATGAAAGTTTGCAACAAAAACGTCCCACTTTTATTGTCGTGACATTTTTTTTTAACAATTTCCAGATGATTTACATTTTGCATAAATTTAATGGCTAAAAAATAGCTACATTCACTGTCAACTAGTATGGAGACCTAGATTTTTCCCTGAGTCAGTAAAGTTAAGAGGCAAAACGAAATCAGGCACAAAACGAAGCCTAACAATTATTTTCCCATTTTTTACTTCTAAATTGATGTGAAAAAATTACCCCCATTTAAACGCCTTATCCGAAAATATACACTTTACAAGATCTTTTATTGAATCACAAATGCGATTAAATAATTGTTTCCATAATTTTAAAGTAGCAAAGCCGCGAAAAAAGTAGAAAATCGGCTGTTAGCGTATTGGGATTTTCTTTTTTTTTTTAAACCAAAGTTTGGTATTAAGACTGACTGAACGGGATGTTTCAAAATATCCCTCAAGCTGTCTTTAGTTAGCAGAATAATGCTTGAAACATATTAACGACTTCATTAAAATAAACGCACATCCTGCTGGGATTTAAACGGGATTTATTTGGCACTCCCTCGAGGTACTGTCCTAATTGAAACGATGCAGTATTTTAATATCAAGAATATTCGAAAATATGACAATAAACAAGAACATGTCCTTGTTGAATGCTTGGATAAGTTCCTATCAGTAATTTTTTGCTCCTTTTTTGTCTTGTGTGCATGCCCCTATCAGGATTTTAAGAAATTTGAACTAAGTGAGAAGGAAAACGTAGTATTCATGATCCAAACAATAATTTTCGCCATTTTGATGGAAATCTATTTTTATGTTAACTACAATAGACACTTCTTTCGATCCTTACTTCATCGTTGAAGGATATACTTTAGGAAATTCGAAGCTATGAAAATTTGACAGTGATCTTTAGAAATGGTGTTGATAAAGGTATCGGTCATTATGCGATACACTTATGAGATTCTTCGTACCGATTTAAATAAATCAAGGGAAATAATATCGACGTTAGACTGCGAGCAGTCTCTCTTTCCCAGCTTAGTCCGTCGAGCGAGAAACGAAAAAAAACATTAGCGAACGGATAATGGCCGCGCGAACATAGGGGCGAGGCAGGCGCGGGGTTTCCCCCAGTTTCGCGCGGCCATTATCCGTTCGCTAATGTTTTTTCTTTTCTCGCTCGACGGACTAAGCTGGGAAAGAGAGACTGCTCGTAGCCTATATCGACGTTCGGCGAGTTCATTCTTATGGTGAACCAGTTGATCTCGACAACGATATCTTTTAAAACTTATGAAATATTTTAAGTTAAAAAAAAACGTATGAAGCGACATACCTCAAAGATATATCTTTCTTATAAGCGACTCCCAGACAGTATTTTAATATCCCGTTGCTCGCAAATATGTGTGAATAATCTGTTTAATAATTTAACAGACAAAACAACTCTTGATAGTTCCATTTTAAATTTAAGGCGTTATGAACTATAAACAAAGCCTCATCAAAAACTGGCAATTTTAATGACAACAAGAAGCTACGGGTAGCCTATTCTTATACTCGTGCAGGACAAAATAAAAGGAGATTCCTAACGGGTAGTCCCGAACATTGTGTATCAAAGGTAATAGGGAGCTTTAATATGGAAACCAACCGTTGCGATCGTTGCGATCGTTGCGATTGCGATCGTAGAGATAGAAATTTTTCTATCTCTGCGATCGCAATCGCAACGATCGCAACGATTCAACGGTTGGTTTCCATATGATCGCAAGGGTCGCAAGAATCGCAACGATCGTCGATCGTAACGATCGCTGCGATCGTTGCGATCGTTGCGATTATATGGAAACCAGGCTTTAGCAACCACGACGGCAACGCCGAATAAAACGTCATAAATTAAGAATTTGCGCTTATTTAAACTACTATGAAATTGTTCTAAATTGTTGAATTTGCCTGATGTGACTGAATTATTCAGGAGCTGAATTGATGGGGACGGCTTTCAAGTTCAAATACAGCAAGGAAAATTAACCGTCGTGTGTTCACGTTCTCCACAAAACCTATAATTTGATGATTTGACGTTGTTGTTTTGCAGGGAACGACAAAGAAATGTATCAAATGTAAAACGCACGTGCAGAGGCGTTGTTTTCGCTCATTAAACCTATTGTTTTGTGCCGCTCTCGCGGCCGTTGCCGTCGTGGTTGCTAAAGCGGCAAGCATCATGTGTGCAGCATGCGCTGAAACCTCGTTTTTGCCGATGTTGATTGTATTATCTTTTTTTATATATAAAGGTCCAATTTTGTAACGTGGGACCCTGAAAACTTAAAATGGCAAAAACCAACGTGTTGTTGCCGTTTCAGTATTATATAAAGCCTCGTTTCCATATAATCGCAACGATCGTTGCGATCGTTGCGCAAGGATCGCAACGTTTTGGTTTCCACATGATCGCAAGTGTCGCAATAATCGTAGCGATCGTCGATCGTAACGATCGCTGCGATCGTTGCGATCGTTGCGATTATATGGAAACAAGGCTTAAGAGAGGAAATCTTGATTCGTATGATTAGGTTCGGGTCTTTTCGCATCCAAGTCAGCTGTCAACTTTCGCTCGATTTAATCCTGAAGTGTCAGCTGCGTTTCGCTTAACGTTTGTTCTATGAAATCTTAAGGTATCAGCCACTTTAATAGTGTCCAACTTTCACTCGATTCAATTTTGAACTCTAAGCTGCTTTTAAGTTCATTACTGACAAGCTCTAAAGATCTCAGTTGGAGACGTTTACGCACAAACTGCAAGACAAACAAGGACCGTTCCAAAATATGCCCTCTGTACATGTATTTTGGTGACAATTTTTAGTGTGGACTCTGTTTATCGATGAAGTTGCCTTGACAACAACAATTTGTATGTGTAATGTATGTTACTCGAGGACAAACACGTAAAACAGCAACAAATAAAATAACCCAAACTTGTTTCGTTTTTGCTTGCAAAATGACGCTGATCACACCGAATCCCAAGTACCGTGGGCTCAAATTTTCTCGCAGTGCATGCGTGCGTATTCTCGTAACCAGATCTAACGTGATGTACAAAAGCAGATACGAAAACACGGAGAGAAAAAAAGGAAAAATGGAGGGCACACCTTAACTCGTTGCCGTACCGGCAGGAGTAATAACATTCACCTAAAATACAAAATAATGCTGAATTGATGTTTGCAACCATTCCCAAAGGAATTAACGAGTAAAAGACATGGCGGCCATGTTGGATGACACAACAATAGAAGCCAATGATAAATCTTTTGTTAACTGTCATCCAATATTGCCGCCGTGACGTAAGGTGCAAACCACCTATACCGACTCTAGTATGTAAGGTAAAGTCTTCACAAGTCTAATGGCTCACAACTGCCGGATGAAGCGACTGAGAGTATTACTACTACCCTCTGGATGGGAAGCTAGTCCATCGCAAGGTTTCTCACCAGCATTATGTCGCTAGTAACAATTTATATACCTGGGTGGAGAAAGACAACGTGGAGCAAAGTTTTAGGAAACAACACGACGGCAGAGACCAGTCTCCTAGTGTCCTCGTCAAACCTTCTGTCGGGAAGTTACAATATACTGTCAATAAAGTGCGACGCGCCTTATCGTGATCACCCAACAAACATCTTTTACAAACAAGAGGCTAAGCGTAGCCTATACTCGTACCGGTAATGTACGTTAATCGTGGGGAACACTTACGTAACGCAACAACAGGCAAATAAAACCAAAATTAGTTTCGCTTCTGCTTACATGCGTGCATGTTCTCGTACCCAGAACTGTTGCAATGCACAAATAAGAGACGAAAACAAATAGAATAAAAAGAAAAACGGAGGGCGAATTTTACCTTGTTACCGTATCTGTCACGAGTCAGACAGCAATAAAACCCACATTTGTTTCGCTACAGGCTTGCAAAACGACGCCGATTACACCGAATCCCAAGTACCGTGGGCTCAAAATTTCTCGCAGTGCATGCGTGCGTATTCTCGTACCCAGATCTAAGGCAATGCACAAAAGTAGATACGAAAACACGGAGGAAAACAAGGAGAAAAACGGAGGGCAATCCTAGACTCGTTGCCGAACCGGCACGAGTAATTAGCCTGTTCGGCTAAAGCCAATACTTATAACTATTTTCGTAACGGTAACTGCAAATAAACGTGAAACAATCACGTAACATCTTCCCATTTGTACCTAACTTTACACTCATGTGATAAACACGAAGCAAAAAGATTAGTACATTAATTTGATCGTCCTCAACTTCTGAGAGAACCAGATTTTGTAATGTTATAAATATGTTTACCCAACCATTCTTAGACTTCAAATTCAGTGTGGAAAATTAAAACCACTCCTCGGACTTCAAATGGAAGCAATGCTACAGCACGGTAAAAGTTGTTTTTAAATGAGTAGCCTGCGAGCAAGCTATCGGGCTCGGGGGCATAAACCTAATTTTGTTTGGAAACGCTGAATTACAAAACGTATCTGGGTGACGTAATGTTTTAAATTTGTTTACTCTTTGACTGCTCTGTGAACCAACAAAAAGGTTAGACCGATCATAGGGAAACCACACGCTTATTTGTAAACTGTATGTGAAATTAAAAAGGTTTTTTTTTCTGCTAGCAGTCCCTCTCTGGATAGTCGAGCGGGCGAGCAAATCACACAGCGATCGATGGAGCGAGCGAAAGTAACACGAGCCGAGGGGGCGCTGGGAAAGAGGCGGGAAGAGAAAGAGAGACTGCATTCTTTACTGTGTTCTGTAACAGACGCGTGCAGATAACTCTGCCCACCAAGTCTGAGAACCCATTAAAAATAAACTATGAAAAACCAACGTCGCCTCCATTTGTCGCTCTCCTTGTAAACACACGCAAAACGGCACGTGCACGAAAATAGAATAGTGCTTGTAGAATTATACATTTACAAAGCGAACTGAACTCGCGGCTTTTAACGGCTCAAAGTGTTTGCGGCTTTGAGAAAGAGAGCAGAGAAAGGTAGGATCTGCTGTTCGTGGGTTTGTTTTGATCACCCTGTTGAGTGAAACAAAACCAAACCGAAACAGACTGAGACTATTGATTTTTGTCATGTCTACAAGATAAATTTTAAGAACAGCTTACATTTCATCGGAAACCAATTTTGCATTAATTTCAAGTCTTAAAAGAACAAATTATTAAAAGATCAGGGTTTCAATGTTTCACGTGTCGGCTTTTTCAGAATTCAGTCTGTAAGTGCGCAGAGTTCTTTTGCGTTATTCAGGTCTCGTGCCATTGACTTTTAGCGAATTTGATCTTTTCCCGGTGGTTGCTTCACTGGTACAGTTTTTATTGTTGGACTTAAAAGACAATTTGCATTGTTACATAAAATCATTTACACTTCATAGACAACTTTTATTGTTTACAGCTTGACGGATTAGCAAAGTGTGTACCCTGCGCAAGTGCAGGAGACACAAAAATGAATTATTATATAAACTTCAGTTAAATACAAGGATTTCTTCCACCGCAGAAAAATCATATCTCACACATGCGTAGATATCAATTTTATCTTCACTGTGAAGAGTGAAGATATCAATATTTTCACATGAGCTACCAAGCTTGCCTTATTAAATGTGGTGGTGGAATCTTGAGATTTTAGTCGCTATTTTGTCTGTTTAGTTTATGCTTCTTTGCGTTTATCACTTTTGATGATTTTATCTCCCTATTTTAAGATAATAAAGATAAAACAAGCTCCCGGCCATAATCATGAAAACAGTATTAATAATAGGAATAATGATGTATTAGGAGCATCCTACGGAGTCTCGATCCTCTAATGCATATATTTTTAACTCATAAATTTTAGTTAGCCATTATATGTCCTCTGATAAATAATGGTTTCAAACTATATTCAAAACCAGTTAACTAATGTAAACAACGTAAATGGTCCAGAAAGGAGTTCCAAAGTTTAGTAGCAGCAAAAAGACTACTACTACCACTGCCACTTTCACTTCTACTACCATTATCACTACCACTACCATTAGCACTATCACCACCACTACCATTAACACTACCACTACCACTACACCACTTCCAGTTCCACTACCACTGCGACTACCACTACCACTACCACTACAACAACCACTACCACTACCATCACCACTGCCACTACCACTACCACTACCACTACCACTACACCACTACCAGTTCCACTACCACTACCACTACCACTACCACTACCTTTACCACTACTACCACTACCACTACCACTACCACTACCACTACCACTAGCACAACCGCTACCACTACCACTTTGACACAATGATATTTCCGATCTTAAGCTACAACAGTGAGATATGGGGGATGTACACTAAGCAGAATTTTAAAACATGGGATAGTTCCCCGATAGAAAAAATCATCGCAAATTGTGTAAACACAGCTTAGAAGTAAACAATAAGGCCTCTAACGTAGCTTGCAGAGCCGAACTTGGAAGATTACCGTTAATAATCACAATTAATCAGAAAATTATGAAATAATTTGTCTATGTAAACAACAAAGACAATGACTCTGTAGTCAAACAATCTTTCCTTGTCAAAGAATTTACATTTTATTAATAACTCCGGATTTTATTCCAATTTTATGAACTTGATAGAACAATATCATATATCCAATTCAGATCCTGAATCCTTAGATAATGATAGAATTGGGCGATATGCAACTAATATGAAAGAGAAATATATATCCTTTTGGTGACACAGCCTTGAACATTCAAAGAAATTAGAATTTTATAAAGTTTTTAAAGATGAATACTTTACATCTGATTATTTAAACCAGCTAAGAAACTTTAATGAAAGACGAAATTCAGTGAAGTTAAGAGTAAGTAATCACAAACTTATGATTGAAGTAGGTCGATATCAAACCGATCATATGCCCAGAGAAACTAGATTATGCCCATTGTGTAAATCAAATCAAGTAGAAAATGAAACTCATTTCTTGTTGCAATGTAGCAAATACTCTCTGCAGAGGCAGACATTCTTAAATCGAATCAATGAAATAATACCTGACATCGAAAGGAAATCAACCTCAGAAAGTATAAAACGTCTCATGAACTCTAACGACTATCACGTGAATAAGCTAGTAATGAAGTTTATTTCCTTGTGTATGAATACACGTGATACATGTTATTATCAAGTGAAAGTGATGTAACTTAAGTTCATTAGCATAATATTAGAGTACTATTAGTCTTGGTTTGTTATTAATTGCTATAAATATGCTTTTGCAATACTTTAAAATCTTGCAGTCACGCAAATAAAGCAATTTTACTACTACAACCAGTTCCAGTTCCACTACCTCTACCACTACCACTACTACCAGCCACCACTACCACTACAACTACTACTACTAATACTACCACTACCACTGCCATTGCCACAGCCACTACAACTACCACAACTACCACAACCACAATCACTACTACTAATACTACCACTACTACTACCACTACCACCACCACAACCACTACTAATACCACCACTACCAATACAAATACAAGTCTGTCCGGAAAATATGGTTATCCCACAATATCATTCGCTAGATTGCCCAGAACAGAATGAAATTTTTCCTGAAATTAAATCTTGATGTGTTCTTTTGCTTTAACAGCGAATGGCTATTTGCCAGCGAATTTTCTTTGTACAGATAAACAAATCAGTTTTTCCGATGGAGATTTCACATATTTAACCTTCTACTTTTGGAACGATTGCCCTCGAGTTTTAAAATTGGAGTTATAAACAAACAAAGGTCGTCTTTGCGACGTAAAATGACATTTACCCTCAAAATTTTTGTTTAGAAAACAATGTAACGTCATTCCAAAGAGAAAAGCGTTTATATTTTATTGCTATTTTCAGAAAAATGGTCACGAGACATGTCACGTGGTCTACAAGAAAACTTCCTATACATAAAAATATTAAGGACGATATGACCTTTCTGTGTGCCAAATTTCGATTCAATTCCATTCTCTTTGTTAACCCTATTCGGCCTGGGCTTTTTTTGAGCTTCTGAGCCTGGGGGGGGGGGGCACATTGTGCCCCCCCTTCGTAACTTCAAGAACATTAAGGCTATGATAATGAAACCTAGAGGGTACATAGTACGTCCAAAACTGTCTCCTTTGCGGTCCGCATAATGGCACGATGACGTCATATGACGTAGTTATAAGGTAATTAGTTATGCGGCCGCCATCTTGGATCCGCCATCTTGGATTTCTGAATTTTTTCAAAACCTTTTAAAAACCGTCCAAATTCACCCAAAATTAATCAAAACCAATAAATAAACGCTAAATGACGTAAAAATATAAAAGTTATACCAATAAACATTGTTTTTCTTCATTCAAAGGTATAAATATGCAATTTTCAAAAAACATAGCTGTCAAAATCTTGTTGCCATGGAAACATCAAGTCACGTGATCAAAAAATTGTCATATGAAATTGTTGCCAGATAAATTTTAGGAAAAGTCACAAAGTTTGATGGCGTTTGCATACATATTAAGGAAGTTATGAATGTTGAAAGTTAGCGCGGGCACTTTGTGCCCCCCCCCAGGCCGAATAGGGTTAACGTTATCACGAATAAACCATTTTTCATGTTTAAAGCCCTTGACCCGGGCCTTAAACACTTGATGACTATCACTACCACTTCTGCTACTCCTGCTACTGCTGCTGATGCAACTACTGTTGCTACTTCTGCCGCTAATACAGCCGCTTCTACTACTGCCGCTACTACTACCACTAGTACTACTACCACCACCACAACCATCACTACCACCACCAGCATCACTGCTACTACCACGACTACCACTGCTGTTACCACGACTGCCACAACTACTACCACAATTACCAAGACTACCACTGCTACTGCCACGACTTTAACTGCTTATACAACGACTACCATTGCTACTATCACGACCATCACTGTAACTACCACGACCACCACTGCTACTGCCACGACTATAACTGCTTATACCACGGCTACCACTGCTACTACCACGACTACCACGGTAATAACCACGACTACCACTGTTGCAACCATGACTACCACTGATACCAGCACGACTTCCACTGATACTACCACGACTACCACTGCTACTACCACGATTACCACGGCTACCACTGTAACTGACACTGCTACTACCACGACTACCACTTCTACCATCACGACTATCACTGTAACTACCACGACCGCCATGACTACCACAACTACGACTGCTACTGCCTCGACTATATTTGCTTGTACCACGACTACCACTGCTACTATCACGACCATCCTGCTACTACCGCACCTACCACCACTACCATTGCAACTATCACAACTAACGCGACTACCACTGCTGCTACGACTACCAGTGATACTATCACGACTTCTACTGATACTACCACAACTACTACCACGACCACTACTGTAACTACAACTACTACCACGACTACCACTGCTACTACCACGACTACCGTGTCACTGCTAATTAATTGATCTAAAAACAGAAATCTTAAAAATATTTACATGTGCAGTGTAGTAATAACATGAAGTGAACAAAAGGGTATACTAAGAATTAACTCGGTCACCGTACGTTTTCTGTAGAAATCGCGTATGGTGTAGTTCATCTCGGGCCAAGACCTCTCTTCCCTACAGCCCGCGTAAAAGAGATCTGGGATTATTTTGGAACAATGGATTATCTATCACTAGAATATACGACAGACATTGTCTTACTAATTTAGGTTACATTGATCCAATTAGTTATAATTTCGCATTTGCTTTGCTGTCGCAATACTACACGTTATGTCTAGTTATAATCACGCTAGTACTTTTTTAATCTGGATTCTTAATTAATCCAAAGAAGAACAAAATAAATCGTTATTTGTTCACATGCGTTTAGCCGCGATTAGCGCTGGATACATGTGTTTGCTTCGAGTTCTGATTGGTTCATTTGATTGTGTCTGTGATAGGTCAGAGAGTGCCAGTCTGTTGTTGCTGTTATTGTTGCTGTTTTTCTAAAGTGCCGTGAGAGCGACTTTCTCTAAAAAGTCGAGCCATCAGCGGCAGGAGTCTCTCCTTTCTTGGTCATAAATAGGCAGTAGTAATGCTAGAAACCTGATGTACATATTATAAACCAGAATCACTTTAATTTGCAAATCTGACAACAAAATCCATTTTCGCAGGGGAAAAGTAAAAACGGCTAAAACTATGTTTTGAAATTCGGTTTCATAAACGTCCATCACGCTAGCAAAGGAAAGCGCACAAACACATTTCGTATTTACGGGTAAATTATTCAAACATTAGAGGACAATTAATTAAAAGGTAACAACGAAATTTTAAGTGCAGAACGAGGGTGCATGTCATACCATTTTCCGTCATACCGTGCCCGAGTGCTTTATTTACACTCTTGCATTTACTTACTTACTTATCCTCTTCGGGCCCACGAGGACTCTTGAGGCCAGTACCGTGAAAAAAGGTGCCTTCGATAACCTTAGTCAGTTCCGGGATTCGGTACATATCAGAGTTAACCTAAGAAATAAGAAAAATGTCCTGCCGCAAAATTCAGATTTGGTCCTATTCTTAGAAAAAGTCGTTCTTAATCACTTCCAAGCCAGAACTGACTCGTTGAACTTATTGAGGAGGTGCAACGGAAAGCTGGGTTGGAAACTTTGTAAAACCCGAAATTATCTTCGTTAAATAGTCCCCCAGACTGTCCATCAAATTCACACCTGTTTGGACTGCGAAACCAACTGTCTGTGTGAAGAGAATATGGTGTACCGTAACCAGTCAGGACTGTACAGTTGGTACACTGATTTCCACGGATATTGACAAACTCGGAAAAAAGGCAGAATGTATCTGTAGCAGGCTCCACAAACAGATCCATCCTTTCCCGCGACACTCTCCAGTAATCTCGGTAGTCCACACCATCGGTTGAAAAATTGCAAGTGGCTCGAAAGTGAGTGGAGACGGACTGGATGGACTTCATACGGGACATTGACAGACGGTAGCTGTTCCATTCAGGTGCATCTTGATTGATTGGCATGTCGTGCAGGTAGAACGCTTTTCTTTTGAACACGGCATTGTTTTGAAAGGAGTGAGACTGGATCAGAGTCCATACCATACCTGGCTCAGAGCCAAAATCGCAGTAGACTGGGAATGGAACGTAGTTTTGGTCCACAATGTCGTAGATTCCATTGACTTTTACGTTTTTTAACACCATGACGTCTTTACACGACCGTAGCGGCGGGCTTTGACACTTGTGTCCGCTGAAGCCAGGTGGGCATGTGCAGTTGAATCTTCTCTTTGTGACGTCACACACTTCACGGCAATTGCCACCATGTTGACAGGGTGTAGAGTCACAGCACTTGTTATGACAGGTTGGATCATTACAGGTTTGGCGTGGGGCTCCCTATAAACAAAACGTTAATTATTAACCTACGGTCTCACAATTTAAGGTTACAGTATACCTTCGCTGTAGCGTGTCGAGATTACTCTTAAGAAACATTATCCGCATCATCAAATTAAAGCTTATAGAGCTGGCTATCTAAATATACCTTTTATTTTTTGAATAGAATGAATTGTCGATGTTTTTACGAATTCTAAATGCGAGCGTCCGAATCAGCATCTGAAAGCTACAACTCAAAGGGTATTTGATCTCGGGTTTCCGGACCCAAACCTCTTAAAAAGAAGACGTGTCTGCGTTTTCCTATATTCAATTTCATTGAAAAGTTACAGAACGTTTTTGAAATAGCTAGGGCGACAATAACTGGAGAAATTAAACGGAAGTGGCTCTAAACGAAAAAGTTTTCGGAATTCAAAATTCTCAGAAACGTTTACTTTTATTATATGTTAACCTATCTATTTTCATCCTAGACTACGAGTAGTCCCTCCTTTTTCCTCAGGGATAGTAGAGCGAGCGAAACGCGAGCGC
>JAJGOT010001357.1:0-24282 GCA_022457155.1 Cladopsammia gracilis | reverse complement strand
CGCAGTGTTTATCATAGAAAATAATATTTCTAGTCATAAGCTGGAGAAGTTGCCACGCAGTAGCCGAGTGAAATAATTTTCCCGCTAACCCTCGCAATCCTACGAACTGGGACGCGAAAAGAAGCGACCAATATGGAACAATATGGAACACATCTATTTGTCTGTCTATATGTAGCGTAAATTTCCGACGTGGCCGCGCGTGTTGATGACAGTTCCGAGCCGAGAAATTACCTGAGTTGGGCCCCAAGACATTTGGCTTCATTAGGAAGAAAACCAGAGGTAAGCAAATCGGCATGAACCTGAAGGCTCGCAATCTTTGCGTTGCTGTAACCGACAGCAGCGACGACACCGTCGTCTAAGAAGGCAACAATTTACCCGGCTTCAGATCTCCATTTCTCAATTAACGGCTTAAACAATTCCGTACTGAAACAGGTATTAAAAGGCGCTAAACTAAGACCGAAAGGTAAAACTGAAAACTTATAAAGTATCTAGCGTGATCGGCGGAAAATGTCCAAGAAAAAGAAAGAAACTTTCGATGAACGAAGATCTTCAACATGATGATGACCACAAGATCATAAGAGAACATATAGTCTCCCGGATTCTAAATCTCTTAGGCAACATTCAAGTCTTCGCATCTAAAATTTTCTCTTGTCGTGACGCACATCTAAAATAAAACGCGTTAAACAGATTTTTGCGTTAACACAAACAAAGGGTCAATAGTGAAAGGTGGCTCGTAAACTTCAATAATACAATGTGGACTAATGATCTCGTTTATGACATTCTCAACGGAACTAGAATCCTTCAAAGCTAACGTGTTATTACTGGCCGTAATAGACGTGGGAATTTTAAGCAACGGCAATTTGCATACAAATGGAGTAACATCGATAATAAACTTCGGCGCGTTAATGCCCTTCCAGAACTCAATTGCTCGATATAATCTCCCTTAGACCGACACGAATTCCTGGTCAGATTTAAATTCGCATTGTAATTCGGGGTCCAAAAAAAAACAAAATATAGAGATGATAGGCAAGAGTCCTCCTGATAGTAATCTTCGTCCAACTCCATGTCTGAACAGAGTCAGGGGTTTTCCGCACGCAAAGCAAACACCAGTAGCAGATCTTTGCACTAAATGTTGTTGATTAAGGCGAGAGAAGAAATTAGATGATTGTTGTCTTGCGATCTGTGGAGATTTAGCCTGAATGGACGTCGGCAAGGTTTTCGTTGGTGGGAAGAACGCGCAGTGAAACGCTTACGGCTCTGTAAATTTTCTTTTCATCTTCTTCGTCGTCGGCCAAATCATGATGTTTGTATTCATTGACAGTTTTCCAACCAAACGGTGACTTATCTGCAAGCAGGATGAATTTTTCACGCTCTCTCACGAATCTTTAACCAGAGTCTTAAACTGACCAAGAAGGTCCTGGTTGTTCTGTGTTATTAGTCGTACCGCTGTAGCCTCATTCATATTGCCAGGGAGGAAAGCAAAAAATCGGGGTAACAATGAACTTGTTTGAACAGTACTAGAGGCGGCGAGGCTGACCGTAGAATGACACAAATCTATCAACGAACACTTTTCAAACTCACGAACCGTGAGCCCCTGCGCACTACACTAGTCCCCGGTTCTCTGGTCCGTGTCAGCAAAATATTAATTTATGTCAATACCGATTATCACAAATTACATGAAAACCGTAGTTACGCCCAAGTGGTTATTGGAAGTAAGTATCATTATCGCAATTCTGGTCGAAGCGATGTGTGTACTGCGGTAGAGCAAGTAACGGAACTAACATGACTGTTTCTATTCTTACTAAAAGGGCGCCGCTCACTGGACTATTTTGGGTGGAAATTGAATTTAATTTTTCACGTTAATGGTTAAACGTGTGCCGGGAGTATGCGTGTGATCGATGTTTTCGATTTGCAGGCGTGTGACACGCATAATGCGTGTGAGTTGGTAGGTATAAAGCCCGGGGAGGGGGGGATACTCTTCAATTTTTTGGGTGGGGGTGTGCCGCTGCATTTTAGCTGCATTTTGCAACCCTATACTAGACTAAACACCGAAAAACCCTACGGGACGGACGGGGACAGGGGGGGGGGGGGGGGAATAAATTTTAATTTTTTTTTGGAGGGAAGAGTCCAGAGTCCAGAGTCCAGGGTCCAGAGTCCAGAGTCCAGGGTCCAGTCCAGCTTTTAGGATATGCCGTCCGCAGACCACCATAGTTTGTTCTTCCTAGACCGCAGACCGCTTTGGTTTTTTCCTCAAGACCGAAACCGCCGATATTTCTGGACCATAAACCGCCAGATAAATACGAATGTACCCGCAAACCGACACTAAAAAATGGCTTAAACTGCCAGCCCACCAGAGTATAATAGACCCTCTTGTACTGGTATGACTTGTAGAAGTACAAGATGTCATACCAATATCATGTAAACAAACACAGTCGCAAGATGGAACCAGGATGACCTCGTACCATTATGAGTTGTACTAGTACAGTGTATGTTGTTATTGTAAACAAAAACAGAACCATGAGGTAACCAGGATTTATTTATTTTATTTTACCAAATATTTATAGAGGAATATCTAATTTAGCGTAATTGCTAGTTTGAATAGAGTCCTGTCTAACACATGAACTTGTGCCGGTATGATTTGTACTAGCACAGGCAGTCCAGACATTGCTTAGTGTGATTTCACCGCTTAAAATGAGCTGATAAGTTCAAGATGTATTACAGACTAACCAATGTTAAAAAATCGAAGCAATTGTGAAATTAAGCCTTCTTACTGTACCTTTTGCTTAATGTGTCCTAGTTTGCCCTGCCCAGTTTAAATGACATTACTTACTTCAGTCAAATGAAGCGGCCTTTGTTTTGACTTGAAAGGTTTTTCTTTCTCTAAAATTTAGAGATAAAATAAATATCTTATTATTGCCCGGACAACATGTACATTCGTTGAAATGTTCTCCAAACTTGCCTTGATTTATGCTGTGTTCACACTGGAGCGAAAATGTTTACTCCGATCACGAATGGAACATCTTTCACTACTGTTAAAACCGAGTGTTTACATCAGGTGGCGCATTGCGCAAATCATGATCGAGACATGTTTACTTAAGCATGATTGAAACTTTTTCACGAGGTAGTTTCGATCTTAACCAGTCGAAACACGTTATGCATGATTCAATTCCTACAGTTACCATCCCCCCCCCCCCCCCCCGGCAACCCCGGGACAAAGTCGGCCCTTGTGGCCCGGGGGTGCGGAATTTGCAAGCAGACTTGTGCCGGGGGTAGGGGGTGTGGACAATCTAGGTGCGCAAGGAATTATGGGGCGAAAATTTCGTCGAAGCACATGGCGGACGACATGACTCAACAAGCGGACTTCTTTGCTGGGAAATCCTTACAATTTGTTAGTAATTGGCCGGAAGAAAACAATTTGGCAAAGTTAAAGCCTGTCAGTGAATGATGTGAAGTGTTGGGAAGAACACATCCTCAGTACACGAAACAACCGCAAGAGAGAACGGAGCGATGAAAGCCAAAGAAACGCGAGCAAAGAAGAAAAACAATGGGAGAGATGCTTCCTGATCTTTGTAACCATACGAGTCTAGTCCAGTCCATGTCTATTTTGTAAACTGTTCGGTGGATTTATATAATAAATATTTCTGTCTTCTTGAGAAACGGTGCAGCTTGCTGATGAGTGTCCCGGGGATGGGGAATTACCTCTTTCTTTGTGCCCGGGGGTGGGGATTAGGACGCCAAGTGAAGAAAAAATGGCAAATCCACGGGGGTGTGTCCCAGGGGGGGATGGTAACTGTAGGAATTGAACCATGCATTAACGTCTCATTGTTAAACACCGCATCACCCTTCGTTCCCTTGAGCTTGACAATTGAGATTAAACCACAAAATTATTTTAACAGCAAGTTCGAGCTCTATTTGTTTAGGTTAATGTGGGCGGCACGATGGTCTAGTGGTGAGCGCGTCGGACTTTCACCCTGAAGGTCGGTGGTTCGGTGCCTGGTCTCTGCCGTCGTGTTGTTTCCTTAGACAAGAAACTTTACTCCACACTGTCTCTCTCCACCCAGGTGTATAAATGGGTACCGGCGACAAAATGCTGGGGGTAACCCTGCGATGGACTAGCATCCCATCCAGGGGGGAGTAGCAATATTCCTAGTTGCTTCATGCTACAGAAACCGGGTTAAGCTCCGGCCGTGTGGGCCATCGTGGCCCGTGTGCGACTTTACCTACCTTACCATGTGAAATTATGGAAATTTTATGCCAGCTTTTGCCTGCGTCTTAAAACAGAATAAATTTTAGAAATAGGCGTGAAACGTGTTTTGAAATTAACAACCAATGTGAACAATGAAATTGCAAACAAGTTTACCGGAAACGTGTTCCATTGAAACATATTACTATAAACATGTTGCGGTTTGCGGTGTTGATGTAAACACAACATTAGGTACACGAATTCTCGATTGCATGCAGGGGGAAGTTTATGGTTCGAGTCCAAATACGTCACGACTTCCATTGTTAAAAACGCGGATGACTTTTCTCTGCACGTATTGTGTCGAAAGCACTTGTTTTCATAAACAGGAGAGCACTGTCGCCGTTAAATATCAGTAACACGGAGAAATAGAGATAAAAACAAAGATGTTAACAAAATTCACTGTATGCATGTTCGCAGCCGCATGAGCAGTAAAAAAAAAAAAAAAACTCTTTGTTTGTTACTGAATAGTTTCAAAAAATGAGCTATGAGCAAGCCCTTGCAAAATTTGTAACTAAATTGTCTAAATTCGTAATTGTGAAGTCCGAACCAACTTTTACAAAACAAGATGATTTTTACTAAAAGTGAAATTGCAATTGCTTTACGCCAACGCGGGTATAAGAGTGAGCAGTTGAGCTGAATTGTTAAGAGAAC
Organism: Cladopsammia gracilis; assembly: GCA_022457155.1. Taxonomy (NCBI): domain Eukaryota; kingdom Metazoa; phylum Cnidaria; class Anthozoa; order Scleractinia; family Dendrophylliidae; genus Cladopsammia; species Cladopsammia gracilis. The sequence continues at coordinate 19,388 of JAJGOT010001357.1, read as the reverse complement.
TAGCAGGCAACTGTTTCAAAACCAGTCTGCTTAAAATTTGAACTATTAATTTAAATTGATTTACCAAGCACAATGAGCCGGCTAGTTAACATTGAAACTCATGAGCAATGTAAGAGAAAACAATCAAGACTAAGGGGCTATTCACATGATACCGGAATGACTTTCATTCTGGAACGAGTTCATTCCTTCTCCATATATTTCTCTGTATCTGTTCACATGATACCGAGACGATATTTTGTTCCCGTACAGGTCATTCCGGAATGAGTTCACTCCGGTTTTCAATCCGAATGAAATTCTCGTTCAGGTATGATATTTCATTCTGGTATCATGTAAACTGAAAACGAACTTCGTTCCAAGATGAAAACCACAAACCGTGTAGTCTGGGGCGAGTGGCGCATGCGTATCTTTGCGCGAAACTTGCGCCATCTTTGTTTTCTGATCTGGCGCGAAAACCACACAAGCGAGAACAACTTAGGCTGAGCCGTCGATTTTGTAATGTGAATACAGTACGTACTTCATTTTGGAACGAAACTCATTCCGATATCATGTGTACAGCCCCTTAAATCAAACCAATCATTCAAAAACAATCAAGACTAAAATCATACATGGGTTGAAAGGTTCTCCGAACTCGTCTTCACTTGGGCACTCAAAATTGCCTTATGCACAAGTTTGCGGGCTTCGTCCATCTCCATATATAATAATTTGATGTTCTCCATTCAATTGTTAAAAATGCGGATGACTCTTCTGTTTTGCATGTTGTTTCAAAATTTCTTGACAATAGAATTGAAAGAAAAGTTCTTTTCATAAACAAGAGAGACATGCACGCCCTGTGAAATATCTGTGAAACTGAGAGATAAAGATGAAAACAGATGTTAAGAAAAATCCACCGCACCGCAGCCACTCGGCAGATTTCCAGTAAAAAAGTTAAAAGCTATTGTTTGTCAAATAGTTTCAAAAAGTGAGATCGGATGAGAATTCAAGAACGGCCTTGCATTAAAGTTACTGTAAATTGAATAAATGAATTATAAGATATTGAACTGATTTTCTTTGAATTTATGTCAGGAATAAAATACCCAAGTACCAAATCAGAAATGCAACTTTAGATCTGGGATCTGATGGTTACTATAGTTCGGAGCTAGGAGTTGCTGGCAAAGTCATCCCCAAGAACAAAGTGCACAAAAGCACAAATTTACTTCAGGGTGAATGTTATTTTGATATCACCAATCCAATTCAGTGAATTCAACTGGAATTAGGAAAGACTATTGTATAAATAGCAATTTATAATTAATTTTAGAGATCGAGTTATTTGATTTATTACAATGTTGTTATATTACTATTATTGCATTCAAAGATAAAAGGATATGAGAAAGAGTAGGGAGTGCTAGCTGTCTGAGCTGATTCCATCAAATGGGTGCAATAAACTCAAATTATAAACCAAACATTTATACCTCATTTAGTCCTGTGTGCCTATATAGCTACAGTATGTACAAAGCAGTAAATGCATCAAACAAGTATCAAGTGTTTTCATTATTTGGTGCTTGAAATGAATTATGATTTTATCTTTGAAGCCACCATATATAAATGTAATTGATTAAACCGTTAATATTCATGGCCTTTTCATAAAGTTTTCATGGTCTGTGTTTTTACTTATTTACCCCATGAAAATAACTGAACTCAATTTTCATGGGTCTTCAAAATGCCATGAAAAGGACATGAACATTTTCATGACCCCATTAATATTTTAATATTAACAGAATAACCATGGGTTTTTCATGGGCCATGAATCTAGTGATGCCCCATTAAAAGTCCATGAATTGCAACATGAAAAACATGGTGTTTAATTCATGGGTTTTTCAACATAATTAAAAAGCCATTAAAATTTGTACCAAACTTTCATGGCATTTTCACGGGTATTTCAGGGACTTGCCAAACAATTAGAGGGTTTTCATGGGCCATGAAACTTGAAATATTAAGGGGATTTTAATGGTTCTTTTAATGGTTTTTCATGCCTTTTTCAGGGTGACTTACCATGAAAATCCCCTTATGTTTGGCCATGAAAATACCATTAAAAACCTTTGAAAAATCTGTGAATTGACCATGAATAAATTCACAGGATTTTCATGGGTTTTCATTTCATAGTGAAACTAGTGGACAACAAGAGGAAACATATGGAAAAGGCACTCTCTCAGGCTCAGAGAGACCAAGTAATATATCAACAACGAGTGCGAGGGTTTCATCAGGGGTTCCAAACTCCGAGAAACAGATGAAAGCACGAGGCCGCTTCGGCCGAGTGCTTTTATTGTTTCGAGGAGTTTGGAACGCGTGATGAAATCCGAAGCACGAGTTGTTGGTATAGCTTCTTAAACGAGTTGCCAACTATTATTGTTTGTAAACAATAGCTTTAGAATGTGATAAAAATGGTTTGGTTGGAATGTGCCATTTGGGAGTTAGCCAACTTATTACAGTTTATCAAATTCAGTTTTCTGTGCGAGATGGATGAGTCAAGTTCAAGGTTTCGGATTCCCAAAACTTGTGACGAGGAAAAGGCGTGTGTTATCAATTCTGTTTCGAAATCCACGGTTTACAGGAACAAATGGGCCATTGGTTGTCAGCGATAAAAGGTATCATTCGATAAATGTAATGTTAAAGTCGTCATAAATTCTACGAACTGCGATAACATGTGAAACACCCAACTATTGTTACATTCTTTGAAGGAAATAAAATTGTTGTTTGCTTGAGATGTCATTTACTTTAAATTAATTTATTGATGTCATATGATTTTCCGAGAATCAGTGGACATTTGGATATTGTATCCAAATCTGTAAAGATTTGGATACAATATCCAAATCTTTAAAGATTTTCATCCAGTTTTTCATTGGGTATCCAAACACATGCACGTGATGTGGTATACATGTAGTGATTTGTAGTTGACTTGATGAATTATTAATGAGTTTGAGAACTTCTGATGAATACTGCGAAAGAGGACGTGTTCATGAAAAGAGAGATGCTCAAGTCATTTGACAAATCTAATAAAACCATGGAAGAGTCCATTGGAAAAATGACAGAATGTCCGACATCTCTTGGGGAAGGCATTGCAACTGGAATGAGGATGCTAGCAAATGCTATTGCTGACACATGCCATCCAGCACCTCAAGCCTACCCACCACAGTTCAATAACCACTATATGGGAGGTTTTACTCCATATCATAATGATTCAGCTGTAGGCAGAACCCACGCACAGTTTAACATGAATGCTGAACAGCCAAACAATACAGGTACCGGTAGTTCAATGGAAAACATTACATCTTTTAGTCATGTACAGCACGTGTCCTGAACTTTGTTATTTTTTTATGTCTTGACATGAGCATTTCTCGCATCTAAATTATGTTAGCATGGTATCTGATCTACACACTTTGACCCGAGGATAAGCAAGCTAACCTTATTTGCATATACAATTTGCCTGTGAATTAATACCTTTACTGACATAAATAGTTCAATAGTCCAAACTAAGACTGATATTTAAATATATCCTTTATTGAACACAGATTGCAAGATTTATTGTCATCAAGGAAGTGTACAGTACATTGTTATGTTTTGTTATGAATCAAGGTATATTAATTGAAATATATTAAGATGTATTGCTTATTATAATATATGATATGAACAAAATTTAAATGATCAAAAGTATTTGTTCATTATATGGACATCATATTTATCTACCTAGATCTATTCTAAACAATTTGAATCAACAAAACAATTATTTCAGAAGTTTATACAGATATAGATATAAATTTACAAAATACAAAAGAACACATCATATTATTTTATAAAGCCAAATCAAAACTTATGTAAAAAATTATATTAATTATTTTTTGCATGTTCAGAGTCGATGATACCAATAGAAAAATTATCACAAGACATTGCTAATAATTTGTAGTAAAAAAGAGAAACCAAATAATTCATTGGTGACAATAAATCTTGAAAGTGAGAACTTGAATCATATAATTTGTCTAGCAATTTATGTTAATTATGCAAATACAACAATAAACAACACTTGAAATAGTACAAAATCATTGACGACATATTTCCAGGGGATCATATTCATTTCTTCCTAGCAGAACATGAAATTCCACCTGCTACAAGTTCCTATACTATAAAAATAAAATCATTAAGGCTTAAAATTATGCTTGATAAATTATAAGGTGAAAAGTGTTAAAGCCTTAAATTTCAGGATTAGCTGTGAAAATATGCCTTTTTTTGTTTTCTTAATTTTGAGCCCTGCTAAGATATCTTTAAAATAGCAGGATTTTTTTGAGAATGTAAACCTGATAGGGAAAAGATATTGATAAATTATGTTCACATGTGAACCATACCATGACTACAGCACTCCAGGGTAGAGATTGAATTGTGCAGCAATATTATGTCCTGCTTTTTCATTGATGTTGAAATAATAAATTGTTCTGCTCTCGTGTTCTTTCAATCACTTCTACAATGGCTATTCAATTTGTTATCTGTAACCCCCTATTGAGCTTGGATTTCCTCAGAGTATCCCAAGTTTGGCCCTGGATGTCAAGGGGATAATACCAATTTTGAGAAATGGATTTCCTTGGGGTGTGAAACATGATCTTAGATTTATGGTATGGCACCCAGCTGGATTTTCTACATTTAAGGCCCCGTCCACACTAACCTGGAAACTTCAGTATCCGAAAACTTTCTTTTCTGATAAAAAAGTTTCTGTATCCACACTAACCCTGATTTCAAAAGTTTCCGGATACCCTTGCAAATCAACCCTGTTAGTGTGGACGACAGCCATATCCAGAAAGAAAAGTTTGGGGATACAAAAGTTTCTGGGTTAGTGTAGTCCTCAATAAGTGTTTCCAGATAAAAAAAGAACAGCCCAATGCACTCCCTCTAGATCCTCAACCCTGGTCCTACTAGAGCAAAAAAGGAAATATGTCAATGTGGTATATGTTCCTTATAAAAACGAGTTATTATATTCCTAGTATAAGTTCCTTCTGCTGTGTTAAAGGAATAAAGGCGGTCTGGTGCATTGTCTGGCTGTAGCCGCTCAAATGCAAGCTGCCTAGCTACAGCATCATCTTCGATAGCAATGCCATGCTTTTCACAAAAGTTGTGGAAAACAAAGCATGCATAAATAATCTCTGGCACAAAAACCAGACCCATATCAATACGCTTGTTTAGAATTTGCCACCGAGCCTTAAGTCTCCCAAATGCACACTCTATAGGGTTCCTAGCGCTTCTCAACAAATTATTGTTAAATATTACTTCTTCATTACTCCTGGGATTTGCAAATTCTTTCATGCAATATGGTAACAGAGGGTAAGCCGGGTCTCCAATAAGTGTTGCTGGCAATTTGTCATATCCAGGTAGAAGTTCTTTGTACATCATTGGTACTTTTTCCTCCTTGAGAAGTTTGTTAATTCTAGAGTTACCAAAAACTCTCGCATCGTGGACACTGCCTGGCCACTTGACCTCAACATCTATGAACCTGCCTCGCCAATCACAGACAGCTTGTATATTGACTGTATACTTTTGTTTGTAACTGAAATAATCATGTGGATTTTCAGTAGGTTGTTTTATTGCCACATGTGTACCATCAATACATCCAAATCCTTGGGGGAATCCATATTTGTTTTCCATTCCGGTGATTAGTTTGGCCATTTCCCTATCATTTTGAGGCAGTTTTATATAATGTTGGCCCATTACCCTAGTTATAGTGGCACATACTTCACGCACTACGGCGGAAACAGTGTAACTGCCACTCCAAATGTGTTGGCCGTCATCGAAAGTGAGCCTTGATCTTTAAGAAAGTAGAGCATAAGCGCAAGTTGCTTTTCGACTGTCAATACATCATGACCTCGTGGACTCCTTCTGGGTTCAATATGGGGGCGAAGCTCATTCGCCAATATCATGAATACCTCGCGATTCATACGCAAATTCTTTTTCCATTCCAACTCTGGTAGATCCCCGTTGTAAAGATTCAACCACCACTGTTCTGTGCGGCCTGGTCTTCGCCATACTCTCCCTCGATAAACATGCCTTCTTTTCATGTTCCTAAGGCGAGCTGAAGCGATTTCGTACTGATTTGCGATTTCTATGCCGACTCTCCTCATTCTACTCTGTTCGGTAATCAAATAGATCAACATCAAGCCACAAAGCTGGAAAACTGCTGAAAACTGTCTGTACTCTCCGTAATAAAATGTGATCAATATGGACGCGAAAAGAAGCACTTGGTTCTATTTTGATATAGACTATAATAAGCTGCTTCGTCTCAACGGTCTGCCGATGCAATGATGGCTGACTCATTCTTAAATAAAAGGGCTCTTTTAGGAGCCACCGCATAAAATGAAAGCTTTGACCAACACTGTGCAACGCAATCGGTTATGTAATGATGAGGAAAGTGCTGAGCAAACTTCCTCGTGAGGTTGTTAGCTCAGCTGTTTCCTCAAGTGTGCGCTGGAATTTTTGGAGTTTTTCGCCTCGCGAGGTCGTGAAACAAATATCTGTTGTGTTTGATATTTTTTGCCTCACGAGACAAATTCCTCATCGTGTGCGGGCGCCACGAGAATCTGGCTGAGCCAAATTAATCGATTAGCCAATAAAATTGCATGGCGAGCTCACGTGATTTAAGGTGGCTGAACACAGTTTCACTGTGCCTATGCGTCATTCATTGCCATTTCAAAACTGCTAACGTCTGAGCGCCCAAAATTGGTGAGGCATACGATTAAGCAACAAGCTATATATTTTGATATTTTTGTTGAGCTTTTAGGGTGTTGCCATGGCAACACGGTGGATTGTATATCAGCCTGCAATATTTGGTTTCGTTTATTTTCAGAAAATCTAGTCGTTAGATTTTGTCCATCATTTGTCTCCAGTAAACTCGTAAAAATATTCGCATGTTAACACTGCTCTCATGTAATTTTAACAGAGGGATCTTCCGTAATTTGTGGTTTAACATGTTTGCGTTTTGTAAAAATCTCCTCTATTAGATTTCAATTTGTACATAACTGGTGCGTATAATGATAATAACCTGTGCCAGAAAAATATGCAGATATGAAAAGTAGCCCCGAGGAACAACCTCGTCGCTGGTAGGCTTCAATAACAAACGTAAATCAAGGAGTGGTATAAATACCACTCCTGTGCTTATGACACGCATACCGTTATGCGTGCCCCAAGGGAAATACATCGCAACGTTTTGATTTCGCAAAGATCGTTACGATCGTTGCGAAACCAAAACGCAACGATCGTTACGATCGACGATGACACATCGACGATGACACATCCCGCTTTTCGGGATTTTGGTTTAATGGCCTGACTGGGGAAATAATAATGCTCGCCAGTCGCGCGCGTTTGATAATTCCCTTCTAAATTCTGCCGCTTTTCGGGACTTTGTTTTAACCTGACTGGGGGAATAATAATGCTCGTCAGTCGCGCGTTTGATAATTCTCTTCAAAAGCTTGGTTTCCATATAATCGCAACGATCGCAGCGATCGTTACGATCGACGATCGCTGCGATTCTTGCGACCCTTGCGATCATATGGAAACCAACCGTTGCGATTGCGATCGCAGAGATAGAAAAATTTCTATAGCCTCGTTTCCATATGATCGCAGCGATCGTTACGATCGACGATCGCTGCGATCCTTGCAACCCTTGCGATCATATGGAAACCAAAACGTTGCGATCCTTGCGATCGTTGCGATTGCGATCGCACTCAACGGATCGCAACGTTTTGGTTTCCATATGATCGCAAGGGTTGCAAGAATCGCAGCGATCGTCGATCGTAACGATCGCTGCGATTATATGGAAACCAGGCTGTAGCGATCGCTGCGATCGTTGCGATTATATGGAAACCAGGCTTAAATTCTGCTGCTTTTGTATCTTTCTATTTATGTCTATTGAAACGTGTAATTTCTTTGCACACGCTTTTAGAACGAGGTATATACATGTTCTTTAGTTCTTTAGCTGTGCTGCGTTGGTTCACCCTTCATTGTGTATCTTCGTTTGTATTTATGACTATTGAAACTTGTAATTCCTTTGCACACGCTTTTAGAACGAGATATATACACGTTCTTTAGTTTCGCTGTGCTGCGTTGGTTCACCCTTCGGAGTATCTTCGTTTGTATTTATTACTATTGAAACGTGTAATTCCTTTGCACACGCTTTTAGAACGAGATATATACATGTTCTTTAGTTTCGCTGTGCTTCGTTGGTTCACCCTTAGTTGTGTATCTTCGTTTGTATTTATGTGTATTGAAACGTGTAATTCCTTTGCACACGGTCTATTGAAACGTGTAATTCCATTGCACACGCTTTTAGAACGAGATGTATACACGTTCTTCAGTTTCGCTGTGCTGCGTTGGTTCACCCTTCGTCGTGTATCTTTGTTAATGAGATGCAATTTACAGACTGTCGACAGACCGACTTTCGCTTTTACGGTCTGTACAGACCGTACAGACTGTCAAACCGTTTCACCCGTTACCCGCCAGATTGATGCATATAATTATCAGTGAGTCGTACAAACTATATGATCCATTTGACAAACTGTATCTGTCCGTGTTTTTTGCTTGTTCTTGCTTTAATGAGAAGCAATTTACGGACTGTCAACGGACCGACTGGTCACTATTACAGTTTGTCAGACCGTACAGATCGTAACGTGGGTTTGACAGACTGTATCCGTGCGTCTATATTGGACATGAGTGCCAGGCACCCGGGGTACCCCACTCTCATGTGAACAGGCCCTTAGAATTTTACGGAGATTTTGAAGAAGAAAAGAACGGATTACTGATCATGACCTATGACACCTATGGTGATTCTAAAATGTTGCGTGCTACTCGTCGTCGCTATGTCTGTCATTGATCGGTCAGAGTCCATTCACGCATAATCGTTTATCATATATAGCGCATTCTTCATTGCTATTTTGAGACTTAAATTCAGTCAGGAAAGTGCATATCCTTAGAATTCCTCTATTCCTCAAAGAAAGAATTGAGCAAATATTTATTTTTCCAACTTTAATTTCATTTTTAAGATTCGCTCTCTCCCGTTCTTTCTAATCTTCCGGAAACTGGACATTTCACAATGATAAAAAGGAAACTTTATTACGAAAGCTGTCAAAGCCAGGCAAACACTGAAAAGCAATTTTCGCTACTTTTTACTTCAACTGAGTCTCAAGCTGTCGCAGTGCTATATTTTTCTGACTTTTCTGTCTTTTCTTGTGATCTTCACCGGAAATGTTTCTGTCTTTCCTGCACGCCACAACCGTGGATCCGGAAAAAAGGTGGAAAAACGTTAATCAAATGGTTTTTACTTGAGTAGTATTGGCACTCAAATAATAGGGCCATTTATATGACAGAAAATAAGACGCGACTTAAATAAGATGCGAACCGATCGTATAAACAGTACAAAATAAGCATTTGTGTCTTATTTTAGACGCGACTTAAATAAGACGCGTCTTATCTTAGAACAGGGTTTTCAGCTGTTCTTGTTTTGTCCGCGTCTTAAATAAGACGTGAACTTCCTCGTATAAATGCTTTCGCGTCCTAAATAAGACGTGAACAACAAGTGCGCCGTATCAAAAATAAGACGCGAACCATTTATATGTGATCTTCGCATCTTATGTTGGACGCAAACGTATAAATTGTACACTTCGCATCTTATTTAAGTCGCGTCTTAGATAAGACGCGTCTTATTTTCTCCCGTATAAATGGCCCTAATATCTTCTCAATTCAGTCCGTAATAATGCCAATGTATGTCTTGAATCGAAACGCCGAAATCGCTTATAAAATGGTTGTTAAAATGCTTGCTTTGTCATTCAATTCAGAACAACAAACTTTTACTTGTACACGAATAGAACTGTGGAAAGAATTGCAGCAAACAATAACTTCTACATTTGCACAATTAATTTGTTCAGCAAAATCACGAGATCCCTTGCATACTATTGCATAATCAATGAAAGCGCAATTTTTATCACCGTCAATACATTCTACCATGTACCTAAATCTAATAATAGCAATGATTTCGTTCGCGTGATCGGTAATTTAATATCGAAAGTTCATCAAATGATAACATACTATGAGAACTCAAAGCCATTCATTTCATAAATTGAACTTAGTAATTATTGTTTTTGCCATAACATGCCATGAGAACTCAAAGCCATTCATTTCATAAATTGAACTTATTAATTGCTGCTTCCCTAAAGAATCGCGACGAAACTATCAACAACAACGAAATAGATAACTTAGACGTTCGCGTGATCGCTAAGAGAAAATAAAACAATCGTCAAACGATAACATGACATGACAGTTCAAAGCCATTCATTAATAAATTCAACTAAAACTAAACCGCGAGGAAACTGTCAACAAAGACAAACAAACTTTACATAAACTACATACCTATATGTGTTCATACGATTTCCTTAAAGTTTGAAATCTGTTTCTGCAGATCGACTATGTTTACACTGTTTTTCTTTACAATGTTACTCCCGAATACTTTAGACAGTCAACACTTCAACAAAACATTAAAATTTCGTTATTTCGCTGAATTGATTTTAGCTCAATTTATTATATTATCGCTCATATGAAAACACAAACTTTCCCTTGCCATTTAACTTCCTCAGAACGTCTCCATTCATTTTAAAAATACACCGTGAAATTTTCCATTAAACTGCGTTTCCCAAGAACATTTGACCTTTTTTACCCTTCTAAATGAGCACTAATGGCTTTACGACATATGATTGATAAGAAAAACACAAATTTCTTGAACCTTTTAAGATCAATGCCGTCTCGGACACATCCACGTAAAAACAAATTTGAAAGATTGATATGTAACGCTAAATATCAAAACTTAAAAAAAAAATTATGACATGCCAATTCCCTAGGGAAATTAACATAGGTCCGGGAGTACTCCCCAAAAATTTTAGTGGCGGTATAAGATAAAATCCTAACCACTTCTTGATATTTTTTTCCTATTGGCACTCAAATAATATCTTCTCAATTAAGTCCGTAATAATAAGTTCCAATTGTCAACAACAAAATTTGAATTGCAGCAAACAAGAAAAAGTTTGACTAAGTCTGCAAAATCACGAGGTCCCTTGCATACTATTGCATAATCAAAGCGCAATTTTTATCACCGTCAATACATTCTACCATGTACCTAAATCTATTAATGGCAATGATTTGAAATTTGAAAGATTATTGATACCGTAGGTAACATAAGATATCGAAACTAAATAAGAACTGTAATACGTTATACCTTTGTGGTGACGTAGCGTGAGATAATTATGACAAGTTCATGACATCCCAATACCCTAGGGAAATTAACAATAGGTCGGGGGGTGCTCCTCAAAAAACGCAAAGTTCATGCTATTTTGCTCTGCCATATCGCTCATATTAAAACACAAACTTTCCTGTCCCATTTAACTTTCTTAAAACGTCTCCATTCGTAAAAATACACCGTGAAATTCTCAAACTGCGTTTCCCAAGAAAACGCATCCCTTCTAAAGCAGCTTCAATGGCTTTACGACAAATGATTGAAACTGTTAGGTAACGTGAGATATCGAAACTTAAAAAGGACTTAATACCTTTGCGGTAACGTAATGTGAGATATGACAAGTTCATGACAAGTTCTGACATCCCAATACCCTTGGGAAATTAACAATAGGTCCGTGGGTGCTCTCCAAAAATTTTAGTGGCAGTATGTGACGCCCTTCTTGAAATCCTAACCGGTTTAACCAACCATATCCTCAATGTCCTAATATAGCTTCTATAAAGAAGGAAGAAGAAACCCCCCGGACAAAAGTCCACAAAATTTTGTTAACAACTTTTGTCCCTTTTTCGTACTCAAATCCGAAATTTCGCCTTATGCGCATGTGCATTAACGAGATAAAAAGGAAAGGTCAGTTTGAGAGATGTTAACGAGTGTTAACCAAATCTATATCGCTTAGCGCCCGTGTCGGTCACAACATGGCATCAACGCTTTAGGTATGTTTAAAAGTCATTGACCCTGAGGTCATTTCGGTATTGGGCCGGCATATATCCCGCCAGTGGGAACCCACAATGCCTTGCGGTCTTGTAATGTACCAATGCTCAATTCTTCAGACTCCCATTGTGAACTCCCATCCTGTAAACTAATATTGTGCCAACAAAAGTTCAGTGTAACTTAAATGCGAGGTCGAATATTAACGGCTTTTGTCAGTGAGAAGTTAAATAGATTTCTATTTTTAGCGTTTCTTTGGCGTGGATGGGAGTGTGTATCGAAACCTTCATATCTCGTATGTTAATAAAATAAACCGTTGTCCAGAAGGTCGAACTGCATGGTTATGTTTTGACAATGTAACTAACATTGACCCGTTGATGTTTCTTACAGACGTGAAAGCAGCACCACATAAAGTCTTTTTCAAAACATGAGACATTCGGTTTAAAGGTGTGCCGTTTTTGATAATCGGGGAAAAACGGCTGAGATGTAAAAAGCCGAAGGTAAGAATTAGTTATTTAAATTATTACTCAGAACTGACACTTAATGTAAAGCCGTTGGCCTGACAATGAATATCCATGTCAGTGTCCGGGATGAAAATATTCCATGGTCTAGGCCGCCCAACCCTAGCAAAAAGTTCTAGGAGTGTGATTGTCGTCATTCTATTTTTTCATGACAACTTTACAAATTAGTTCATGATGTTTAACATTTTCTTTAACTTTATCTTCAGTGCACGGCTCAAATAATTATAAAACAAGTCTGCTTTTTTCCGCGATTTAAGGTAAGGATCCACGCTTTTTTAAATAAAAGTGATGTTTTCTTTAGCATTAATCAATAATATATATCGATAGGCAGAGCCTAACAGCGAAGCACTATGGGCAAGCTTAACTAAGGTGAAACTTAACTAAGGTGAAAGGTCGAAAAGCACAAGAATTAAGATTGACGACCGAGCTATTTTTGGCACTTGTTGTTTTGTTGCATTAAAGTTACTCTTTATTCCTTTTTATTAACCCTTTAAGACCCAATGTTAACAGTTATTAACACTACTTTAATGGTACTTTCAAAAACTTAGTGGCATATCAAATTGCTTTTTTGTACTTTTTATTAATATTGAGAGTGAACTACTTAAACTGTTTTTAAACATTTCAACTATTTTATATTGTTTGTGTTATTTGTTAATGCACAATATTTTAATACTTTACAATTTTTTAATAAAAGGTTTGAAATAATGGGAAATCATTGCATCTTTGTTTGTTTGCATGTTTTTTGAGTGATTTTACTTAACCGGTGAAGTAGTTACTGTACAATTTTTTTATTATTATTATTATTATTATTCTGACCTTTCATTTACACAGTTACAATTTTACATTCACAAAATAGGTTAAAAAAGGTAACAATTCGATATATTTAACAATCTTACACAGTTACCCCATTTTCAGCTTAATAAATTAAACAATTTGAACTAATTAAACTAATTGAACCAAGCAACATAAAGTAAAAAAAAAAAAGACAAACAGGATAGAAGGCAAATCGGCTTAAGATTTTTAAATTATTAACCATTCCTTTTTTTTTTTTGCATGTTAAAACACTTTATTTGAAACAATACATTATTTACATCACTACATTACAATATGATACTACACAAAACTACACAGACGTACGATTACATTTACAAATTTACTATTACTAATTACAGAAGAACTGTCCACTTTCGGCGAAAAGCAGGCAAGCATTTCTTTGATTATTTCAATTTTTTCTTGTATTCGCAGCAGGAAGTTACGGAAGTATAGTTCACCCTGGCACCTGTTTGACGTGCAGAATATATAGTATTACTGTACAATTAAGTACGCCTATTAGCCCACAAAGAAATGAAATTGCACAGGTTCATGAGGTGTAAAGAACTTGGTAAACATATAGAACGCAATCATTAGTATTTTCATTTATTGAACACCAAAAAAAACATAACTTAACAGTTGCTAAATACAATGCAAAGCTTGTTAACAACAGTGGAGGTGGTGTTAGTGAAAACTATTCCTAGTTAAGGTTTTAGATTATGCTTAAAAGTCATTGACCCTAAGGTCATCTCCGTATTGGGCCGGTAGATATTCCGCCAGTGGGAACCCATAACGCCTAGCGGTCTTGGAATGTACCAATACTGAATTCTTCAGACAATATGTTTATTGAAATACCTGTTAACTCCCATTGTGCCAACATAGTGTAACATAAATGCGAGGTTGAATATTAACGGATTTTGTAATTGAGAAGTTAAATATATTTCTATTTTTTGGGTGGAACTTTTTTGGCGTTTTTGGCGTGGATGGGAGTGTGTATCGAAACCTTGATTTCTCGTATGTTTATAAAATGAACCGTTTGTTCAGAAGGCCGAACTGCTAGGTCATGTTTTGACTATGTAACTAACATTCACCAGTTAATGTTTCCTACAGATGTGAATGCTAACACCTCATAAGGTCTATTTTGAGACAAAGGAAATTGGTTTTATTGGAGCGCCATTTTTTATCCTTGGTGACAAGAGGTTTAAATGCAAAAAGCCGAAGGTGAGAATTTGCGGCATAATTACTTAAAACTGACACCAAAGGTCAAGCTGCTGTGTTGACAATGACTGACAATGAATATCCATGTCAGTGTCTTTAAAAAAGACTTAATTTCTTAATAAGTGGGAGAAAAAAGCAACAAACCAAGAGCAATGGAGACAAGAAATTTCTGGAGTTTGTGGTTTTGAAATGTGCGGAGGAGGAGGAAGAGAACATGAAGTGGGATTCAGTAATAGCAAATGGAAGTTATTATTAAATGAAAATGACAACGAAGAGACAACAAGACAGTCTATTAAAAAGTCCCTTCCAAACAAGTTTCCAGTGATTGGAGCACACGATTTTGAGTTTGTAAAAGTAAGACAAAAGAAAATTGCCATTCTGGAACTAGGCCCTGGAACCGAGTACAGTTTTCCAGTTGTGAAAAAAAAATGGCAGGTCAAGGTCTACTGTACATAAGAATTAAACCGGGATTTGAATTCCTGTATGAAAACGGCAGTGAAAGTGACTTCTTATTTGGAAAAGGCAGGGGAAAATAACAATCACACCGTCCGTTTTAGTCCCTCACAGTCAGCCGTCAATACCGTTAGCACTGAAGATGGGGATGATAAACAGCCCAACCAAGAAGGATTGGGAGAACGTGACAGTCCAGCAGTCTGTGGCCCTCTCCATGCAAGTGATCTCCCTGACAATGAACCTGATGATTTACTAGTTGAAATAGAAAATCACTATCTGACCCTGTAGAAATTCTTAGGTTTCTACAGCAACAACTTATTAAGGGCAGAGCCATGGATGTTGTTGATGATATCAGTTCACCAGAAGGTGAAACCAATTATATTACAGTTGATCGCTGTAATATATTAAAAACAACATTAGCTGAATTTGAAGCCATTAATGAGTTTTGTAAGACATTTGAGGTAGACTTCATGGGGGAAGAAGCTAGGGACCTACATGTAGGAGGACCCAGAAAAGAATGGGTTCGTCTTATGAACCATGCCATGAAAGAGAAATATTTTTCTAATGGCTTACAGGAGATCCTTTCAGATGAGTACTTTTTTGTAGGTGTAATGATAGGCATAGCTCTTCTTCATAGTTTCACCATGCAACTGTCTATCACATTTACCCATGGAGAAACATTCCAGAAGGTACAGTGATTTAAATTTACAAACATGATGTACCATATTTTCTCTATTAAAGGTCATAATATGAATACAGAATTTATTGTCATAAAAATTATTTGGAAATATTAATACTTTTTATAATAATTAACTATTAATAATAATATATTATTACAGCTTGTTGATGTCTTGTTTGGTTCTCAACATATTTACATGTAGATTTTTGTAGATTTTCAAATTGGTACTGTGATTATGTCAGTGTTTGCTTCAGATTGGACTTAAATACAAAACGAAGTGTATCTCGGATAGTTTTGGGTTGGAAATCAACAAAACTTTGCAAGTAAAAGTGCACAACAAAAGTTGTCATACTGTATATGATCTTGAAAGTCCAGGCTGTTTATTGAAAATCCATGCAGTCTTTTAGTACCTGGTAATCAATTCTTTTTGGTTTGTTTTTTCTTGTAGTGTCTTTTGGAATGGGATTTAATGGGGGTATTTTTCATACAAATGCTGGTTATTCAAATCTTTCAAGTTCAGCATGTTTCTATGAAATGTAACCCCTTACCCAAACTACCATAATGAGTTGATAAGGTCCTCCATGAAATAAGTGTCAACTCTGGCTCATTCAAGTCTATTTAAATCTGAACCACAGGAGATTAAAGAAGGGACTGCACACAGTCGATATGTTTCCATTATCAGTGACATTTGTTGAGTATAAAACAAGTCGATTTTGAATCAAGGGGATTTTGTTGAAAATTCTTGTTTCTATTGGAAATGATACCATTATTAAATTCATCAGGCAATAGGGTGGAACTGTTCTGTTAGTTTGAGGGGTTTTCAATAATTTTTTGCACGAAGGAGTAGATGGGTTCCAAGGGGTGCATTCAGCCTTTTATACTTTTAAACCTTAATAATAATAATAATAATAATAATCATTTATATATTTGCTGTTTACAATAATTAGACAACTAAAATCGGTAATATCAGCATAGAAGTAACTTGGCCATGCCATCAACGTAGATGGGTACTGGGTCCTGGCTGCTAATTTCTCACGCGCGGATCAGCACTTGTTAAAATTTGCCTTCCGTTTTTATTTATTTTTTGTGTGTCACAATTTTGCATGCAAATTTATGCACGCATATTTTAGCTTCATTATTAACTAACATCGCATAAAGAATGTAATGGTTTAGATGGCTCACGCATCGAAAAACATCTTGCCACAGCGTCTCTATTCGTTGATTGTGAGTAGTGGGGCCTGCAAAAATGCTCCCCCTACCATGCCCTCTTGCTTGCACCATTGCATTGCACACTAGGACATTTTCCACACCTTTGTCAACACGAATTCTAGAGGGCCAAAGGTTTCCATCCATTTATACTGCAGCCAGAAAAAGTTCAAGAACCGTTTCAGCTAAGTTGTTTGAGTTACATCTCAGAAAAATACGCCTGTAGAATCTATCAATGCACCAATGTATGACTATTTTCCATCTTATCAATGTATGATGGCCATCCAAGTGCCACAGTGAATTTGGCCATGGAACATGGTATGTTCGACGAGAAACCACTACCCCCCACCTTAATGCAGTGTTTTGGGGTCCACTCTTGCAATACTCTCTCTCTTATTCGCCTTCTCTGAATCCTTCCTCTGAGAGACCTCAGATGACCTCCAACATAGTTTTGCCCAGTGGCAGTTCCGTGATTTGCTATGAAGGCGCTTATTATTTCATCTAGCTCTTCATCCGGTAAAATAGTCAAAGCCTCTGATATCTCCCAAACCGTACTCCCTCACTCTTCTTGCCACAGTCCATTGTGACACACCCAGTAATTCAGCGATTTTTGTCCAGCTGAATCCTAATGCCCTCAGTTCCGCCAACATTTCTGCGGGAATTTCAAAACATGGTCGCCCTGGTTTCTCGTTGCATTTCTTTTCTATTGTTACAGATGATGTACATGTAGCAAAGGTTGTTGGAGTTACTACACTGGTATTAATGTGATTCCGTAACAATGCCAGCACACTTGTAAAAGAGTCTGCAAGTGAGTCCAAAGCCATTATGTCCGATAGGTGGACGTCACTTGTCTGTTGTAATGCTCGAATCAAAGAAATACTTTGATCTACTACTTCAGCATGCACTTCCGCGTCTACTTGGGTGCTCATCAACATTTTGTAAGACATTTTCTGCTTTTTCAAGAACAGACTCCAAAAAACTTGGGAACTTGTCCAGTTCCGCTTACGATGCTTTCATTTGGGAAGGGAATTCTCGCCACGAAACTTACGTCAGAATCTTGAAGCATGCGATATGTGCGAAGTCTTCTCAAAATCTGTTTACAATTTCTAGAGCAAGAAGGTGACATTTCACACCATTTTAATTCAGGAAAATTTTCGTCACTTGCTAGGCAACAGGTTTTTGGTGGCTTCCTTTAATTGGTGTAGCACAGTACACACTTGCAAATTGAGGATCAAAGGCTCCTTAGAGCTAACCCGTGAATTTGAAATGCTAGCGTAATACAATATTGCGATAAGCTTATGTTTTCACTCTGTCATGGTTCAATATATTTTTTTTTTAAATTAAACGTACGGATTTTTGACAAATGCAAAAAATAAAAATACAGTACATCACTTTCATAATGTTCAGTCCGAAGAAGAAAGAAAACAAAAAAGAAAACAAAAAACAAAACAAAAAAAAAGAACAGCCCGGGCGAGATTCGAACCTGGGCCTTTCGACTGAAGTCCGCACTTTACACCACTTGGCCACCGTGACCACTGACTTCAAAGGGGATAAATTTTATTACTTGAAGGTAGATAACCATCAAAATGCATGTCTCATTTGAAAATTCCTTTTAAATCGATGCATTTAAGACTCCAAATGCGAAACGTCTGTAAGCTTATTGTTGTTTATATTCGTTTACACCAATTTAATTATTGTTATCGCTGGATTCACGCTGTTCTTGATACAAAACACATTCGTAACAGATTTTTACGTCACTAAGTTTACAGCTGATGGAACGAGTGAGCGAGTAAGTGACTCAGTTGCATATCTGTCGCCGTAACCGATAACCCGTTCATTACGCATGCGCGTATTTTCACGGGTTAAAAATGGAAGGCTGGAAAAAAGGCTTGCCAAAAAAGACTACACATTCAAGCGGGTTTAGCTGTGATTTTTTCTTAACTCAAGATTCTCGAGGATTTGGATAGAATCAATACTGCTTGTGATTTTTATAGTTAAGATCTTCTGTGTATTTGTTATCAATAAAAGAAAGATCTGTATTTTATTTGCTTGCTCAATACTGTTAAAAATGTTTTATCAATTTTTACAAATTCTACAGAATTAAAAACAAATAATACACAATTATTAAATAATACCAAAGGAAAATTATGAAGTACCTTCGCTTGTTCTACATGAATTTAACTGTTAAATTAATAGATTAAGAATATAAATGTTCAACTGATCGAAACTGACCTCGTTGCTATTTACGGTAAATACCGGATGTTTTTCAATTCAATGCTCTTGTTTAGCATGATTAACAGGCCAAAAATCGAACAAAAAAATCAGAAAAAATCACTTTCTCTACAAATATACAAATAAACAATGAGGACTTACTTTCACTTGATTAGAAAGCTTCTCGTGCACTCGTACCGATCACAAACGTGGAAAGGAAGAACTCCAAGGGATAAACCGCGAGACTTATAAAATGCCTGGCAGCGCCTCGCACCATGCCTCGCTGACTTGCACGCCT
>JAJGOT010000226.1:1190000-1298719 GCA_022457155.1 Cladopsammia gracilis | reverse complement strand
ATGCGAGTACCTATATATATTAATGCATGTAGAATGAAAAGCTGGGTAAAAAGCATATCTGCCGAGTTTGCTTTTATTTCTGAAAGTCCAAATCATTTGCCTCCCTGGGTAAGGTTTGTTTTCAACTTTTACCCTTTGTTTTTCAATATTTTACAAAATCAAATTTAGGATTTTTGGTACTCTTGGAGTTTAAGGGCTAAAACTTTAATTGCGCAAATCCTAAACAACTGCCGCTGCTCATGTTTCTCTAGAACTACGAATGTGATCAGTCTCCTATTGTTCTTCAAATATCACAGTCTATGAAAAGTCGCCTATGTTCATAGACCAAGACCTTTTTTCTCGATAAATGACTTGTATTCCATGAACTTCAATTCTCTGGTGATGTATTGATTTCAAGAAATATTGAAACGAAATACAAAACACATAACAATATATTCAGATGGAAATAATCACACGGAACATTAAGTAATTGTTGAACTGTTGGACACTCGCTAACCAGTGACGTTATTGAAAACAACAGTAATTTTTAAGAATTCATTTAGAACGCGGTCCCCGAATCAAGAGAAAACACCAGGATATTGAAAACACAGTAAACGACGCTACAACTCAGACGTCTCTTTTCGAGGAAGGAAGGAAGTAAGGAGTATGACTGCCGTAGGCTATTTTTAAAAAGGAATGATATTTTTTTTCCTTAAGGACTAAACCATCGGCAATGTCATATTAATCATGTTGAAGTTTATGAAATTATAAAAAATATAAATAAAATTTATGAGTTTTTAATTACGAGCGTACTTGCAATTGCTAGTTTAAAATTGATTTCATTTTAAATTCACCAGTTTCTGTGATTTATACCTTTTTGGAGAATATTATTTCTTTATATGCATTACAGATTTGACCATTCACAAAATCAACTGAAATTTAATTAAAAACATCCGAAATAGAGATCTCACTGGTTATTTAAATGGTGCCGAAGTTGTTATGATCTTGAAATTCAATTAACGTTTTTCATTTTCTTAATTCCTTTTCTTAATTGATTGAAAGCATCAATAAACCTACATGGGGAAAATTGCTTTTTTAATAAAAGTAATGTTATTAAATGTGAATATTCTTGTCACTCGAATAAAAACAGTATATCAAAACCCTTTCGTACGTATGATCTTTTTTTTTTTTGCATTGTTGCAGTTGAATTTACGTTTTCTTAGTTTTCAGAACGTTGTACTAAATATGGCATGCATCGTGCTTCGAGAGACAATGGATTTGCACCAAGGTGGGGGTCACTGATTAATGGAGCAGTTTTTACAGTAATGGTGTTTTTTGTGTGTGTTTTACATGAATAACTTGATTTCACGTCAACCATAATTATAAAAATCTCTCCTTATCATTTTTTTATATGTAATGCAATTCAAGTTTTTCAATTTCTAGATAGATATTTGAGAAAATTGATTTTTTAAGGTAATGAAGCTCCTTTTTTTAAAAAAAATATCTTAGTATAAATGTTTTATGAGCAATATCGGAATTATTAACTTGATATTTAGTTTCACACGTTTCAAAACAGCCATTAAGGTTAAAGTCGATTGAACCTCACATAAATGTATAGAGTTTCTTGGACTGTGTGATTACCTCGGAGATGGTTTCGGTTGTAATTAAAAGGCCCCACAGGAAGTAATCGCTAACGCCTACAACGATTACTTTGTTTTAGCTTTAAATTCTATTTCAAATTGAAATGAAATGAAATAAAATGAGTAATTCTATTTCCACTCAGCGTAATAAGCAAGAGATGAGGTAAGAAAAGCATCTCCCGAGTTTACTTTCACTCCAGTAATTGCACGTTTTTGGTTTCCTGACTGAGGTAACATAATTTTATTTTTAGTTTTAATTTTAATTTTTTAATTTTAGTTTTAGTTTTAATACAGCACTTTTATTTATTATCTCAGGGGAAATCAACACTGAATTTCACGTTTCATGTTTGTGTTGATTTATGGCCGTAAGATTTTATTAAATCGAATTTAGCGATCACAACTGGAGTCTTTACGAATTGCCAGCGCCAGAGAACATCAAGCAGCAAAAAAGATAAATATTTTCCTCAGATATAACCTAAGCATTGTTTTTGCTTCAACCTAAAAAGAAGAGATGGCAGTTTCTGCACAAAAACAACTCTTTTCGAATTTGAATTACTTTAAAAGAAGAGAATTTTGATATCAAATTTGCAGAATCCCAACTGAAAAACCTCTTTGACAGGGTTTCTTGTTTATCACCGTTCGATAATGTACTTATGCATGACGTATTTTTCTGTGCAAGACAAACATCTTCATAGCTTCATATTCCTAAACATTTCTTATTAGCGCTATTAAAGAAATAGAAAATCATTCTCTATTGATTAGTTTTACCTTGTTATTTTTTTCTTTTTACTGTCAAGGTTTTGTTTAAATCTCGATCTGGCATTTTAGCCAGACTAAAAAAGTGAAAGCAATTTCTTACCGTATCCTTCTGGAAGGATTCTAGGGGTCTTTAGAGACCCAGACATTTTCTAAATCTAAAACCTACGAATTCCACGTCTAGGTTCTTAAGAACGGAAATTCAGTTATTGAGGTTAGCCCTATATTTGATTTTATTCCTAAGTTACAATTGAAGGGCTAAGAGCATAACCAACCTATGTCGAATTTTAGGCCTTTTTTATTTTTTCTTTCTCATATTTGTCTTTTTTTGGTATGTGAACTACAAATTATTTGCAAAACATTGTTCAGAACTCTTTCTTTCGTTTTACCCGTCGTTTTCGAGAAATAAGGTATGCAAAAAAAAAGATATATATCTCCATGTCTCCGCTGAATCTCGCTCAAAAAATGAATCCCAAAATTTACCCAAACTTTGGGCCTGTGCCGCTGAATCCCATTCAAGAAAAAAAAAGAAAAACAAAGAAAAAATAAAAAAATAAAAATAAAAAACATTCCCGACCGAAGTTCATTCCTTCAAAATCGCTTCATTTTATCGCCGATAGTCAGCCACTTAGTTTCGTACCATCTCCCTTACGGACCACCTAGGAAGCACTCCCGGTCCTCTGCTGCCGGCTCAGAGCCTATGCCTGCCTTACCCAATTTCGGCCGGTTAGCAAGAACTCACTTCGAGCTGCCAAAGCTGTATTTCAAGTGCTCGACCACGCATAGCGGACCCATCTGTCACTGTCACTCACGTTGTTCGTTTCACTGCGTTTAATCTGCTAAAGTTGTTCGTTTCACTTGAAATACGCAAGTTGTTCGTTCGTTTCACTGCTTCTTATAAGTTTCACTCTTTTAAAGCTCAAGTTGTTCGTTTCATTTGAAAAATCACAACTTGTTCGTTTCACTGCTTTAATCAGCTCAAGTCGTTCGTTTCACTTGAAAAATGCGCAAGACGTTCGTTTTACTGCTTTTAATCAGCTCATGTTGTTCGTTTCACTTTCGCAAGTTGTTCGTTTCACTACTTTTGATCAGCACAAGTTGATAGTTTAACTTGAAAAGTGCAAGTTGGTCAGGGTTGGGTTAGGGTTTGAGGTAGGGCTAGGGATAGGGTTTGATGATTTAGGGTTAGGGTTTGAGTTAGGGCTAGGGTTAGGGTTTTGCCTTGTTAGGGTTAGGGTTAGCGTTAGGGTTAGACTATGTTAGCGAAAGTTATTGGTTTCACTGCTTTAAAACTGTCAAGTTGTTCGTTTCATTTGAAAAAAGTGCAAGTTGTTGGTTCACTGTCTTTAAGCTTCAAAAGTTGTTCGTTACACTGCGGCTAAACCGCTCATTTAGTTGTTAGTTCGAGACTGGCTTTAAACGCCTAAAAGTTGTTCGTTTCACTCGAAAAATGTGCAAGTTGTTCGTTTTACTGCCTCGAAACAGCTCAGTTGTTCGTTTCACTCGCAAGAAGCGAAAGTTGTTCGTTTTACTGCCTCTAAACAGCTCGGTTGTTCGTTTCACTCGCAAGAAGCGCAAGTTGTTTGTTTCACTGTTTTTAAACCGCTAAAGTTGTTTCTTTTCACTGTGGCTAAACTGCTTTAATTGTTCGTTTCACTTAACTAAAACACGGAGAAATCACAAGTTGTTCGCTTCACTGCTTTTAAAGCACTCAAGTTGTTCGTTTCCCTGCTTTTCAACCGCTCAAATTGTTCCTTTCATCAGTAAAATTCAAAACAACCCTGCAGCATTTTGCCTTTGTGTACTAGATGCCCCTTGGGATTTCTGTTATGAATAATAATAATTAGATTAGCTGATTAGCTGAGTTCAGATATGAAGGTCTGAGAGCATAACCAACCTACGTCGAATTTTAGGCCTTTTTTATTTTTTCTCGCTCAGATTTGTCTATTTTTGGCATGTTCCGATTTTTTTCTGTTGTTTTATCCGCGTTTTCGATATATATCTCCATGTCTCCCGCTGAATCCCGCTCGAAAAATTCCCGAATCCCGATCGAAAAAATGAATCCCAAATATTACGATTTTATGCTGATTTTTTACTTCATATGGCTAAGTTTGGGTCTGTGCCGCTGAATTTTCACTCAAGGAAAAAAAAAAGATAACCAAACGAGGTTCATTCCCTCAAAATCGCTTCATTTTATCGCCGACAGTCAGCCACTTAGGGACGGACCACTATTTTTTGACGGGGGGGGAGGGGTGGAAACTTTTGAAATACATTGTTTGCGAGGCTATAAACACTGAAATAAATTGTATGCAAGCAAAAAATAAAGAAAAATTGTTTGCTGGAAGTATGACGGAGACACAAAATAAATTGTTTGTTGTTTGCAGCAGTGCCGCATATAAACAAATGTTTGAATGTGAAAATTTTTCAATCCCCCCTTCCCCCCCTCCCCTCGTCAAAAAATAATGGTCCGTCCCTTAGTTTTGCGCCATCTCCCTTACGGACCTTGTAGGAAGCACTCCCGGTCCTCCGCTGCCGACTCATAGTCCTCATAGCCTTTCCCTGCCTTGCCCAATTTCGGCAATCCATGTAGCAGCTCTCGTAAGGTCTCACACCATTGGTTCGGAGAACAATAGAACAAACAACCCAACAATGGGCTCTAGACCTAAAATCAATAGAAGCTATGTTTTACAAGGCCAATGAAAATAGAGGTTTTGGAGAGCTGCTACACTACTGCGGCCGGCCAGCAAGAACTCACTTCGAGCTGACCAAAGCTGTATTTCAAGTGCACGACCACGCATAGCGGACCACTGTCACAAAGCATGTCGGAAATTCTACGGCAAAACCGAAATGGACCTTCTCGCCCGTAAATTATAACAAAATATTAGAAGTCTGAAAGCATCTATATCTACATTTACATAAATTTAAAGTCCTACAAAGGAGGATACCCATCGCTGCAAGACGTCCACTGCACTTCCGATATCGGCATTTCGACCACGGCACGGATTGGAAATGGCGCACAACTCACAACGCTGTCCCTTTCCTGATCCGAAATGATTCCAGACTTTCCCGCTGGCTCGTCTTGTCCACAACGGCTCATTTTTACCTCGAGCGCTGAATTAGCGATATGGGCCGAGGTGGCTAGGAAACGCACTCATTTCTTCGAGAGGTGCCAGGGACTTAAGGATTTCCGGACTTCATGATGTCCTTCCATCACCGCACGGGCCTTAAACATGGTTTAAAACCAGCGCTTACCCACTGAGTTGTACGCTGTTCAGCACATGTTGTCTCGAGTAGCGAACACGTTCGATAAGCCAGCCTTAAATGGCATTATTTTCGTTCAGGTCGTTGCCGCAGGTCAGGAGTATTGCGGTCGCATATTCTCACAGCCAATCTGCCTTGTATTAATGGCGTAGAAATTGCGCTATGAATGTACAGTCAAAGCACTAGAGGGTCAGAACTCTGCTTTTTACAGGTGAAATCAGTCAAATTCCTTAGGGTTAGTGCAAATTCGACAAGGGTTTGTGATATTATTCGTTGTACGATAAAATGAGGTAAATCTGAGCGAGAAAAAAATAAAAGAAGGACTAAAATTCGACATGCGTTTACCAGAATGTGGATATCGGAAGGCTGAATGGAAGGAGCTAGCCCTTGTATTGATTTAAGCTTCATAAAATATTTATGGCATATTTTTTTTTTTGCAGTTGAGTCACGTGAGGGAGAGTTGACAGTAATAATTGGACCGCCAGTTGCGTAGCATCAAACAATGGCTGCATCCGTGGACGAATACCCACAGTTGATAGTTGAGTTGGCTCGCCGCAGCACTGCAGTACGGATAATAGAGTGTTTCTCTCCTCGTTTGCCTCATTATTGTAGCCTTTGTAGGCAATATTATGATCTGCATCGCTGTTCTCAAAAGCGCTCGTCTACGTACGGTTCCAAACATGTTTGTAACGAATTTAGCTGTGAGTGACATTTTGATGGCCGTCGTTTGCATGCCGATTTCTCTACATGTGCTTATATCGGGCAAATGGCCGTTCAGCTCGATGGTGTGCGATATGCAGGGATTTTTTATGTTTTCTTTTGGCATAGTCTCGCAGGTCAACATGTCAGTCATTGCTGTGAACCGTTACTTTGCAGTGTGCCGTCCATTTGACTGCAAAGCCATTTTTACGAAGAGAAATGTCCTGTTGATGATCACACTTCTTTGGATCTTACCGAGCATCGCCAGTGTTCCTCCGTTGGCAGGCTGGGGATACTACGCTTTTAACGCGGGAAAAGCGTTCTGTATTTACCCTTTTAATGTCAACCTGATCTACACAGCCATTGTGCAACTTCTCTTTATAACATTTCCCATGGGACTTATCGCGTTCAGCTACACGAAGTGCTACTTTGCCATCAGATCCAGCAACCGTCAAGTCGCGCAAATGGTTGACAACCAAAGCCAGGCAGATCACGAATCCAGAAAAGCGCGTGAAATTCGCGCCACATGGACAATGATGCTTGCTACTATGGGCTTCAGTCTGTGTTGGTTACCAGTATCTGTTATTGACTTCGTAGATACGTTCACAGGTGGCGGGAATTTACCACGCCAACTGTTCATGCTGAACGCTTTTCTCATCTTCACATCAAGTACCATCAACCCTTTCATCTATTGGCTGTCAAACCGCGACTTCCAAAAAGGATTCCGAGAAGTGCTACCGTGTACCCGAAGAAATCTAATAATGGTGAACGAGATGTCACACAATACGCAAAGCACTGCTGGGCAACATCATACTGATAGCAGATAACATTAATTTCCAGCCTGTTCGGTCCGGAGAATTTAAAAAGTAACATCGATATCAGCATCTCGCTGAATAAGTTAATCGCAATTTTGGCAACGTTGTATTGTTTAAACTTTCAGTTGACACGATTCTTCCACTATGTCTATTAAAAAAAGACCTGCTTCGTTTCCATGTATCCAGACAATCGATCCCACCTTTTCCAGAATACAACCACTATCCCAGAACTTGCTTGAAATTAACTTAGAACAATTAGTCTGACGGCGAAATACGCGAACAGTGAAGTCAGTTGCACCCGTTGCCTTAGACTTACAGCGATTCTGCAGATGATTAGAAAATATCCGCATAAGAAAAGTCTAAAGTCAAGCTAAAAACCTAATTTGTCAAGTGTGAACGTCAGGCGTAAACCTGGAGGGGACTGGGGGGACAAGAGAAGAAGCGTCGCCGTCGTTCATTTCCTAACACACGATTGAATTGAACAGTTTTTTAAATCAGTAAATTAACCGCTAAGAGTTTTTATCTCGTTAATGCGCTTGCGCATTAAGCGAGATTTCGAAGTCGAGTACTAAAAAGGGACAAAAGTTGTTAACAAAATTTTGTGGACTTTTGTCCGGGGGGTTTCTTGTTCCTTCTTTATAGAAGCTATATTAGGGCATTGAGGATATGGTTGGTTAAAGCGGTTAGGATTTCAAGAAGGGCGTCACATACTGCCACTAAAATGTTTGGGGAGCACCCCCGGACCTATTGTTAATTTCCCTAGGGTATTGGGATGTCAGAACTTGTGATGAACTTGTCATATCTCACATTACGTTACCGCAAAGGTATTAGTCCTTCTTAAATTTCGATATCTCACGTTACCTATCAGTTTCAATCATTTGTCGTAAAGCCATTATAGCTACTTTAAAAGGGTAAAAATAGGTTAAATGCGTTTTCTTGGTAAACGTAGTTTGAGAATTTCACGGTGTATTTTACTAATGGAGAGGTTATAAGAAAGTTAAATGGGACAGGAAAGTTTGTGTGTTAATATGAGCGGTATGGCAGAGCAAAATAGCATGAACTTTGCGTTTTTTTCTATTGAGTTGTGGTTACACACACCTTGGGTTTGGGGCCTTCCCAAGGGTTAATGGCTTGGGTTCGGTTTATCTCAGGTTTCATCTTACCCTTGGGGATGCGGTTACACAGTAAAAGACTCCCCAGGGTAAAATATAATAAGATATGAGTTCACTGACACTGCAGTTTACGCGCGAAAACGTACAGATCGACATGGATGACACGAATCGAGATCTTGTAAGTTTAATTTCAGTCATTCTCCTGCTTATCATTTGATAAATATAACAATCCGGCATTTTTTTTTTTTGCGAGAAGACACCGAAGAAGACGCCTTCAACTACGCTATCTTCAAGGTTTGTCGGCGTTTTATTTACATTTAGGAGCTCGCCACGAACTTGCTCGTCGCCAAGGAGGGCTTGGGTATTTCCACGACCACAGAATTGGTTTCAGCAACTTCTAAATAACAATGCACTCTATCACTGGTGGAAAGAAAATTTTAGAGTTACAAGTAAGCGTGCAATTAACCAAGCGTATCAGAGGTCAACTCAGCAGCAGGCGATTTCCTGTATTAGCTACGTTCTGCATTATGATTGGCCAAGCGGTTTGATTGTGCAATAGTATGGTAAACATGTCATAGTTGTGTTGATGTTTTGGCTTATAATGATGACGGTTGAATGGAATTGCGGCAAGCCTTCAATGGCTTAAATTTTTGCGTCTTTTGCGTACTGTTACATAATGAAACTGTAATAGCAATTATTAATTGTTTTAAAATAGCACGAAAGCGAAAGTACACGGGTCAGCCAATACTACAACACGTATGCTACCGGTGCCAAGTGCAGGTTCAATCAAATTAGTTGCAACCTGTAGGTAAACGAACTTAAAATATTCACCTTTATACGGACTTCTATTTTATGAAAGGGGTCAATCCGGCAATTTTTTTTTAGTCATATGGGAAGTTTAACTTAGTCAGAGGCTGTCCTATTCAGTACATTTGATAGCTGCGTGGAGCTAATTAACACCACTCTTATTACTAATCACGTTAAAAGTGACATCAAATATTCTAGATATGACTTGTTCTCAAAAGAACATGCTATTTTGCTCTGCCTTTTAAGTCGCTTAGCGAGTGACAACCGGAAATATCGTGAAAAGAAAAATTGGTAAGAATATTCTGCTCCCGGAGGGGGGGGGGGGGGGGGGGGGGGGACTCCTATAAGTCGTCAAGCGGAGGTGCTCGTCAGGAAAAAAAGTGAAACCCTGAAAGATATCAAAGTGGCCGTTATCAACCAGAATTTTACTTCTAAAAGATACCATTTTTTTACCAAATATGCGATGGAACAATGCGATGCGGCTAGAGTGCTGGAAATAAATAGATCTGACTATACATGGGTCGAATTCCAGCTACCATCAGAAGGAACACCGGAAGGCAACAGCGACTCGTCTTTCGCTATCAACACACTAAAAGATACCATTTTCTGGGAAAATGAGTTTTTTTTAATCATATATTCTAAAAGATACCTAGATCCCCTAATTTTAACCCCTAAAAGATACGACGAGCACCTCCACCCAACCACATATGCGAGTCCTCCTCCGGGGTTCTGCTATACGTTGTCTACCCGGTATGATGAACAGCGAGGAGCGATTTTTTATGTCGCTTAACGAATGTCAAAGTGAAATCTCGTGAAAAGAGTTAATTTTACGATTCGTTTAAAGTCAACTCGCTTAAAGTTAAACGAGTCAACTTTTCGCGCTCGACGAAGCTGAGAAATCTCACGCTGTATTTTTGTTCGCTTTTTGAGTTGTAATCTTTGTCTGCTTTTCCAATAGTTATTAAATATTTAGGTGTCATGATTATGCAATAGTATGCAAGAGAGGGTAGATTTTGCTTATTCAGCTAACTAAAAATGTTTCGGTTTGATTATGCAAGAGTATGGATTTCGGTTTTGTGCTATTTTAAAACAATTAATCATTGCTATTACAGTTTGATTATGCAACAGTACGCAAAAGACGTAAAAATGTTCCTGATTTTGTTTATAAAAGTTATCAAGGAAGCATTTTAAACACGCAAAAGACGTAAAAATGTTCCTGATTTTGTTTATAAAAGTTATCAAGGAAGCATTTGAAGAAGCATTTTATAAGCGATTTCAGCAGAATTAAAGCAGAATTATACAATACATTCTGAACAGGAAAATAAATTCAACAATTTCCCATAAAATGTACTTCACAGATTTCTCGAATAACAACCATTTCATTATCTCAACTAGAAAATACAAAAACTTAACTTGTAATACTAATGACATGAGGTTAGGGTTAGGTAGGGTAGGCACGCAAATCTTCACTAAAAAAAAGACCGACAACCACACGTTAAATCGTTTGGCTCACGAAACCTCGCGGTGTCACTGAAAGCCTATCTGCACTCTATTTCCTATCCTTTTTTTCCAAAATCAAAAACATGACGGTAAAATTAAATCAAATAAATTGCCACTTTTACATTCTATATAGTGAAACACTTAAAGAAAACAAACTGCTCGTAGTGTAAACGAACGTTTCTGTAACAGGCTATTCTCTTCTAAAAATCACATCTTTCTTAGTTCATCCACCACCCTTAACCAACCCCCCCCCCCCCCCCCCCCCCTCACTCAAAAAAATATTAAGACTTTTAACAAGAATTAACTTCAAATACCAATAAAATAAAAACCAATTAATTTCTAAAATTTAAAATGATCCATTTAATCCCTAATAGTTAGGAAACAGATGACACCACAACGGCATTAGATCATTCCTTCAACAACCATACACAACTACCTAATTACTCCATTTAACAGAAAGACAGACATCGCTAATCTAAACCGGAAAAGGTAGATATTTCGGCCCACCCACAATTAAACAAGTTTCAACAAAATATTACAGATCATACAACATTTAATAACCAATCTTAAACAATTTGTCAATATTGCTAACCTTTACATTCAAACGCTATTTCGGACAACTCATCTCTTCAAATTGTAAATCATCTTCATTTTCTTTCAACTTACCAATTAAACGTTATGCTTATAAAAACACAGACCTACCCATTGTTTTATCAAACATATGCTGCTTCTCAAACATTTAAAACAATGTCTCTGAAATAGACATACAGTATTCTCACGAATAACCAGCATCACAGCTACCCTTGGCTACAAGTATAAACGCAATAAAACTTCATCATACTTCGAACATAAATTTACCTTTCGCGCTCCGTCATAGTCCATCATTTCATGTGAAAGCCGACGAGAGACAGCGGCGACCACAGTACCATACTGCCGACACTTAAAGATAACGTCTATTGACAGTTGAAAACCAAATTTTTGAAACTCCTTTTAACTCCTATTTCAGTCGCACACTACAATTGTAGAATTTATAACCATCACAAAACCAAAATTACCAAAAATAATACCCTATTTAACGACTGACCATGACCTCAAAAACCTTAACATATCGACCCGAACATCACTATATACTGTACAAAACGAACTCCGCTCTCCCAAAGGAATGTAACTGCAACGCTCCGGTGACCAAAACTTACGACATTCTATTCTAAATCACGTAAACCATTCTACATAAGACATTGTAAGAACGCGTTTCGATTTTTCAACAATTTCAAGTAAAATTGGATCGCTTGAAATCCATTTTGTTGCTAGACCTCTAGCTCTGAGGTCGTTGGTGCGCGTAGAAATTCGTAGCGAACAGCACATATAGAACACTGTACAACATTCCGCCATCACCGAAAACAATTAGGGATCGCGGCACATTGTTTCCATGTAAGTATAATTACTTGATAACTACGGTAAGGCAAATTGCTAGTTGTAATAGAATAAACTGTGCGTTTGTTGTAAAGTCAAATGGCTAGCCTGCACAACAGACTTTATTTTTTAATGCGTTTCAGAGCAGCGCTAAACGAGTGGCCACCGCAAAGCGGAAGGGCATCTAAGGAAAGTGGTTTTAATGATAAGATTTGACAGTGATTTGCGTTTAAAAACACAGGTGCTGTAGTGATATGATGAGTAATAATATGCGATGAATTTGACTTTCCACTGTTCGTCCTTTCGTGTGAATAAAATTATTAGTTGTTAGATCGGTAGATGATTTTTGTCGCAATGATAAGTCTTCAATTCTCTTTAAACTCTATATAATATTGGTTAGTTAGATACTTAAGGATTAGAAAACAGGTGTCGTGTGCGTCGTGCCTTCCACGAGCCATTGTAGTCCAAGTGTATCTGCTGCCTACTGTGTAGGGAGCGAGGGGGGGGGGGGGGGGGGGGGGAGAGAGAGTAGTGAGTGATGTAAGAAAGATCTGATTTTTAGAACACAATCAATAGCCTGTTACAGAGATGTTCGTTTAGACTACGAGCAGTTTGTTTTCTTTCAATGGTAAACTACATAGAGTGTAAAAGTGGCAATTTATTTGATTTAATTTTGTGCTCATATTATTGGAGGGAGACATTACGGCGCTCTGAATCGCCGCAACACCGGCAAAATAAATTACGGAACACCGCATCGCCCCAAGAAAAGTCGACGAAACACCGTCACCGCAATATATCTTTTTGTCAAGTTACCATGAAAAAGGCTTAGGATTGGCGACCAGCAGAGTATTGAAGATTAACTAGACAGTATTGTACTGTTTTTTGTTACAAATTTAACATAATGGTACCTGCTTTTCAAAATTAAGTGCGAAGTAAATAACATATAGAGGCTAAATTTAGAGTCAAACAGGAAACGGCGACACCGCAGATAATTTTGTTGCACCGAACACCGCAGACTGTAAAGTGTAAACATCGCACACCGTAAAGTTTGAGATCACCGCAACACCGCATAAAAAAATGAGCAACACGGTAACACCGCAAATCTCCAATGCCCACATCTTATTGATTTAAAAAAAAAAGAAGAAAATAGCGTGCAGATAGTCAGACTCTGGCGGCGTTGTATAAGTGACGTTATTAAGAGCAGTGTAACGATATTGTTTGCATAAAGAAAAACCGCCAGTTCTGTAAGATTTATTTAGCACTTGGAAATTGTAACGATATTCTATGGTGATTTGATAAATAATAAATCGGGTATTTGTGTTTATGGAAAACGCGTTTAGTATTTTGTATTGTGTAAGATATGTCGAGTATAGAAAAATTGTATTTTCATTTCATAAGTTTTTGGCGAGTTTAATACAGTGGCTCTTTTGTGGTTAGTAATCGGAGATAGGAAGTGTTTATGGCGTGCTAATTAGAGTTAAAAGCATGTAATGCATATTTGCGATTTTACACTTTGATGACTTGTCAACAATTTTCTGTCAAAATTGTTCGGCAAAGTGATGTCGGTTGACGTCGCTTTGCGTCGTTTTATACGACTCTATACCCATCACAGCAAGAAAACAACCAAGGGACACTGACAAATGAAATGCGCAAAAAAGGAGTCCATATAGTGAACCAGTTAAACAAAAAACCTGAAAGACATCACCCGGAACCATTCTGATCTAAGAAACGCAAAAACCACACTCCCCCCCCCCCCCTCTCCCCCACCGCCCAGAACGCAATAAACGATCTCAGTTTCACTTTTCACAGCATTAAACTAAATCGCAGCGCCACGTGCATTTTTAAAACAACAAGCTGTCAAATTTTATCGTTAAAAACGCTCCGCAACGGCTCAGATGACATATTTGATCCACAACTCAAATGAAATAGCTGTTCTATATTTCAGTGAAAATATACTTTTATACAAAAATAACGGCTTCTCATACCTTTTGGTGTCTCTATTGAAATCAAGGTACTCTCGACTCTCGAATCTTCACAATTAACCAAACTCAACTTCACAAAACATATACAAACATATACATATACATGACATGACAACAAATGAAAACCACAAAACCACACGACGGAATCTCTACAAGCCGAAAACTTAATCGCCCGCGAAGCGTATTAAATTTGGATATTCTTAGCACCAAAATATGGGTATGACATAATCGTACAAGCATCGGACTACTAACAGTTCTCAAATGACTAAATACAGCCGTTTACTAAATTTCCCAAATTTCATAACACCCGTGCGAAACGCAAGGACACAAAAAACAATAAACACCTTTTACCATCGCATGCTCACTGGAGTCCGCACCATTTATTAAGGTAAAAACAAACTAAATCGTTACACGGGAAGTGACAACAAACAGAACTTTGGAGAGAACGAACGAGCATCTATAGCATGAAAAAATCCCCATACCGCTCGCTACGAAAAGACAGAAGAAAAATCCCCCACTTATAAACAATTGTCTCCAACTTG
The DNA here is from genome assembly GCA_022457155.1 of Cladopsammia gracilis. Lineage (NCBI taxonomy): Eukaryota > Metazoa > Cnidaria > Anthozoa > Scleractinia > Dendrophylliidae > Cladopsammia > Cladopsammia gracilis. The sequence goes on along the minus strand of JAJGOT010000226.1, from coordinate 1,284,213 downwards.
CCGAGCTCAATCGAAACAGAACTTTACAAGAATTTGAAATCCTAAATGACTGAGAAACTGACAGCTGTGATAGATATTGTCTTTAGCATAGCCATCTTTAGCATTTTAACTCGCCCATCGACCGCGACCCTTAAAAAATCTATCTTGAATGCCAGCGTTCGCTGCAGCAGTGGACCCTCCGGCTCAAATTCTATGAACACTGGTAATCAAAACGTCTATAAACTCTCTAAAACCGTCCATAAGAAACTCCATCGTTCTTATGTAGTTAATCCCCTGGCAATCGCTCTGAACAGCGGTAAATCTTCAGAGAGATCAATATACGCAGCTGCGATGTATTGCTCCAAGGCCTTCACAGGACAAATAGGAATGGCTATCGTTACAATCGCAATCCACGCCCCATCACGAAACTGGTCAGTCTTTGACGATTCTAAGAATATGGAAACATAAGAGCAAAAACTTAGTATCACAAGGTCTTACAACGCATAACTCAGTGAAACGGAAAAACCCGCCAAAACCCTGTAGCGGACATTAAGCACCGAAGAACAAGAACTGACTTCATTAAGCAGCCACTGCAACTAAACTGCAAATTGAAAAGGGTTGACACGCAGGCAACAAATGTGATTACACCAACCCCACTGTTTCCATCTTTTCAAACCTCCTAGGTAAGAACACATACTAGTCCGCTCTAAAAGCGAGGGAAAGCGGAGAAGACCCTGGGAACCTGGTAGGCCTGTGCAGCTCTACTAGCCAATCGTTTCTGAAGATTTATTTTATCAGTGGATATTCGGATCAATATGCTTGCCAATTACTTCTTTAAGTTCAACCAACCTACTGGTTTGCCTCCGCAAAGGCACTTAACATTCATGTTCTACTCACTAATGAAACCTAGTAAGGCCGAAACAACTTTTCATCGCTGCCTCTCCAATGGCATAAATTTAGCTGTACAACATGCGTATCGCGAAGGTAAAGTTCAAAATGGCGGCTCCGAACCGCCTGGATAATACTGTTCAACTACTCTAAGAATCAAGGAGTGTGTTCTCTTCTAGCCTGCGCACAGACGTGTAATATTTCCTTTGTGAGCGAGGAAATCGGAGACGGCTGCACACAGGCTAGTTCTCTTCAATATAAAATATCAGCAAGACCACAGCGACAAACCGTTGAGTGGTGCCGGATCTCCCAGTTGTAGACCTGGATCAGTACAATAATTACTTGTATAAAATCAGTAAACGGCAAACTGATCCTTACGGCAAGGCGATGAAGGAGTAAATAAAAGAATAAAACAAAATTAAAAAAAATTTTGTTTTATTCTTTTATTTACTCCTTCATCGCCTTGCCGTAAGGATCAGTTTGCCGTTTTCTAGTTCTCTTCACGCTAGTTTCTATTTATTATAAGCTTTATTTCATTCGCAGAACCCACGTTTATCTTATTCAGCAGAACGGAAATGTATCCCTGTGGACACCTGGTGCACTTGCAGTCGACACTCCGCGCTCATTTCTACTGCGCATTTTGTTACGCATGTCACGCAAATGTACTTTAACACATACGTCATGCATTGTAGAGCACGGAAGTTAACAAACATGGCAAATACATGGTCGCTTTGAGAACTTCACAGCAATTTTACTCTCTTGGATGCTCGATGACCCCCATTATAGGCTGCTAAGAAAAACTATTTTACCTCTCAATTCAATTTAAATAAAAACTGTTTAAAGGCAACTTGGAACTTAATAGGCACGATAATAAATAGGAAAAAGAAAACCTCACCCCCTATAACCAACCTTTTTCGTAACAATAAATGTTATACAAATAAGAAAGACATCTGTGAACAACTAAATTCATATTTCGTTAATATTGGCCCAAAACTTGCTGCGCAAATACCAACGCCTGATGCACAATTGGCCTCTCTCTGCTTCGACACAAAACAAATTCTAAATTGAAATAAAGTAAATAAAATAAATATAAATAAATAAACAACTAAATAAATAAATAAATAAAAGTCAACCGCCTCCAGCGGAGAGCACCAATAGAAGGAATTAACATACGACAACTCCTTAAATACACTTACCAAATACCTTGATACTACATAACAACAAGACCATATTTTTCAGCTAATTAATTAAAAAACGCAGAAAAATCTTAGTCTCAATCTAGTCTCAATTCCACAATGAATTGACAGCTTTTTTTTTAAAAAAAAAATATATAACACGCGTTCTCTAAATCTTCTCCTTTCTTGCACCTTAAAAAAATCTAGCTGTAATCTAACGCATTAACGAGATGCCTTTAAGAGCCCTTTGATTTAATTTTAGCACTTCTCAAAAACAGACTTACGCGACCGTTTGCACAGTACATTTAGACCGTACAAAAGTTCACAAAAACAACTTTTTCTCCGTCCAGAATAACTAGTACAACTGATTTCCAAATAAAATACACCTGTTGTTTATAAAAACAATTGTCCCAGATCAAAATTGCCAAAAAATGCACAAACATATTTGCATACGACCACGCGAGTGAAGTACAACAGGATCTGATTGTCGCTAAATATGAGCGATTCGTTTCCGAAAATAATCAGTATATGGAAGAGGAAGCTATAAGCGGCCACGAATATTAAAGAAGTATGTTGCTTGCAACAGGGACGAGTACATGTATTGAAGGAGAGGCAGAAATCCTGAAGAAAGCCCAAGGGTGAAAAGACGTATTACCACTAGGTTACCCATTTTAAATAACACAACAACGCTATCAGCACTCTCGTAAGCAAGTTATACTAGAAATACGTGTCTCGCAGAACCTCGCGAAGCTCGGGGGAGGATGCACTGCAAAATTTTTGCGATGTGGGCCTTTTTGAAGTTTGTGAGTGCTATCTCCCAAAATTTCTTTATTAGGTAGTACTCTTTGCTACAACTTGAAATACAAATCTAGGGAAACGAAGGTCCCTCGAAGCCCAATTTAAATAACATAAAACGAATGCAAAACAAAAATTCCTCGATATTTCTTACCGCTGTTCGATGAAATAAGCCCAATCAATGACCACAGCTGTCCCATCAACTGATTTGGTCGGATATGATAGCGTTCAGTGGCGAAACGATAAATAGACAGCTCCCAAACGAAAGAAATCGGTTGACTTCTCGAGTAATTTCTAAAACCAGTAGGCAAAGTACAAAGACAATCTTTTTTTCTAAATAACAGCAGCACGTAAAGCTTTTCTTCTTTCCTTTTTAGCGCGATATTTTCCTGTAATTGTTCAAGTCTTGTACAGTCCTTTCGAACGTCATTCCACACACACACAACATTCTCGTCCCCAGAGCTCAATCAAACGAAACGAGGGCTCTGGGGACGAGAATGCACACACGAAATTTGTTTTTTTTATTTCCGGTTTCTGGCATTGAGCAAGCGCAATAGTACATTAATGCATTAGGCATGCGCTAACGGATGTCGTGGATTTTACGACATCCGGAAGGCACTGTTAGTTTTTTACGCTAACCAAATGAAGCGAAGGCTCTGGGAACGAGAATGAGGTGACGCGAAAATTGCAAAGATCCCGGTTGTTGTGTGGCGTCATACGCGCATGTTTTGCGACGGTATACGCGCCCGCAAATAGCCCTGCGCGTACGCCGGGCACACGACGCGCCCGCGAAACATTCCGCTAGCCATGACCATGAAAAATGACGGGCATGGGTTCTATGAGTATGGGGCTCCGCGGGGCCTTCGGCCGCAGAGCTCCGCTATTAAGAATAAGCTACGTGAATATTCTGAATGGACCGTAAGTGGCTTAGAGCTATTGAACTTCTTTGCGGAAGCATTAGAAGAAAAAGATATTTTGGAAAATCCTGTGTTGAAACAATGTGATATGGTCATCATGGATAACTGCGGATTCCACCATGCAAAGGCATGTCGAGCCTGTGCTTAGAAATATGCTTGCTCAGAATGGATGTAACTTATTATTTCAGCCAACGTATCATCCTGTGTTTAATACATGTGAGTACTGTTTCCGTGTGATGAAAGGATGGCTTCGTAAAAACACAGAGCTTTCCGAACTGAAATCATACACAGGTTGCGATTTACGATGGTTGAAGTGGAATCTCGCCTGGCATGTCCAGAAATGTCTTCAGGCTCTGTGGATACATTCTCTGACGGACTTAGAATGAAATAATGAAGTTGAAATAATAACAGTAATAAATGTAGCAGTGCAAGAGTATTTATCATACGCTGAAGCTGTGTACATTTCTGTGTGATTTTATTTTATTTTTTGGAATTATTTGTCTCTTTCAGAGCTCTGATTCAAGGGAATTTGAAATTATCGGGGACTAATTCGGTTCAGTATATAAATCAAGTAAAAGGAACATTTTACTGAAAACCCAAGCAAGTATTGCACAAGAAAGAAACAAATTGAAAATATTTATCCTAGTTTACCCCTCTTGCCAATGAATCCATTCGGTAGTGTACAAAGCTCGCAAAGTAACGTTCAACAGGCGCTAGCACCGTGTCCACCGCAAGATTCGCCATTCCATGTTGCACCCGGGTGGGAAAATCTGGAGACATTGGTGAATGTTGCCTCCTCAAATGCTGCTGAACACTGAAAATCGACTTGCTTGCATAAACCTTTCTGACGTTTCTGTTTTATGGTCCTTCTGCCAGATAAAGCTGACGTATCCCGAATCGGCCCTTCATCCCGTGTTTAAAAGCAGGCTTATGCAGATCGCGGCCGAGTTGCAGAACAATCGTACAAAACAAGCTTGGTACAGCGCTCAGCTACTGGTCAGAGAATACGGCACCCACATCATAACGTCTGTTGACGCTGGCGCGACACTGGTTCAAGAGTCACACTTGAAGAAAAGCGATATCCAAGACAAATCCCTTTCTGAACACGATATCAAAGTGGCGGCCAGTGTAACTTTCTTTAAAGCGCTCAATATAGAGGCGGGTTTTGGACACAATGAAAGCAAGGAGAACATAAACAAATTTCAGAGCAGCCAGACTGCATCGCGCGTGCTAACGTATGGTGGTCCAGCGTACAGAACAAATTTTAGCGTCCAAGAATGGGAAGATGGTTTAGCAAACGAACTCGTGGCTATTGACAGAAGCGGTGACCCCCTCTATTATGCTGTCACAACCGCAACACTGCCTGGTTTACCCGAGCCAACAGTTTATCGGTTGGCGAAAATTGTCGAACAAGCCGTTCGTTTGTATTACAAAGTTAATACCGTGGGCGGATGTACCGATGCTACATCGCCAAGGTTCAACTTTGAGGCCAATGTTGACGACGGAAGTTGTCACGCTGAAAACACTAATTTCACGTTTGGGGGTGTGTACCAAAAGTGTTACAAAACGCGATTCAACAGCGCGGGAAACTTGTGCGAAAACTTACAACAGAAAAATCCCCTAACTGGAGATTTCTCTTGCCCCGAGGGATATCAACCGGTGGAACTTTTAAAACCCCGATCAGGCGAGATGCCCGCGGTTACGAAATCGTATCATCAGACGCACTGTCGCAAGGTCTGCCACCGCTGTGGATTTCTTCTGTTGAAGGACTGCTGTCATACCTCGTGCCAAAATATCTTTCATTACAGCATGGTGCATTTCCAAACCTTTTGGTGCGCCGCCGTGGGACCAATGGATGCTAACAACGGAATGTTATTCGGCGGAGTTTACAGCTCAACCGAACCGAATCCTGTGACCGGATCTCAGAGTTGCCCGCACCGATTCTACTCTATGCCTTTCGGGGGGCATTCCCACGTTTGCTTGAGCGATGACTACGAACTCGGCTTCCAGTTCGCGTTGCAGTTTGCAGGATTCTTCAGTTGTACGTCGGGAAACCCTCTCGCTGTCCCACATATTAAACCACAGGGGGAAGAAAATTCCAAGGGAGATCAAAAACCCCAGGGGAAAAATGCAAAAAGAGTTCCTTCCGTTGAGCTCTTCCTTGCGGGTGATTCTGCCGGAACATTTAAAGGCCCACAAAGCTGCCCGCGAGGCTACAGCCAGCACCTCCTGGCTGTAGATAATGAATGCGAAATAAACTACTGCGTGAAAGCAAATCCTTTGGCTATGTTCAGGCCAGTGGTGAAGCGACCCCCTTACAATCCCCGCCCGGAAGTCAGCCCAAACGCAACTAAAACACTCATGGTGGTGGGGGTAAATGGCGAAGTTTGGTACAAAAACGATTCTCATGCAGACTGGACCCTGGCCTCTTTTGCGGCTCGTGATGACGATGACTCTCCGGACCCCCTAGTCTCTGGGGACCAAACCAAGCCCATGTCCCAAGTGGCTGCTGTTACTCTGAGCGTGAGCGCTACAATTTTGGCGGGAATTTTGGCCATAGCAGTGTTCACTGGTTACAGAAAGCGCCAGCGTATGAGGCAGTATAGAGACATGGACTTGACAGAGGTACTTACGCCAGGGGAAACAACCCCATTGAACCCAGCTGATAACCCTTGAGACAAAAAGGGGGAATACAGTGTTACAATGTATTATAATATGACCTTACGGCCCCGCTGACGCAATCCTACAGAAAATAGAATCGCAAGGTGACGTGAGCGGGGCCGGACAGGTTGACGTGAGCCGGTCCGGAAAAAGCCGTCCGGCCTCGCTCGAGTTCAAGCGACCTCGCACTGCACGACTTGTCTTATTATAATGTGCACTTATTGACTGAGTAAGGTCGGGCCGGACGGGAAAATATTTCGCCCGAGGTCATGAGGCACGGACCTCGAGCCAAATATTTTCCCGTCCGGCCCTCCCACTCAGTCAATATTATTGACTATTCGTGACAGATTTGGATGAAATTTAAACTCGGGGATTTAACACAAACAGTATATAATTGCCCCTTGAAGGCTAATGAATAAGGCTAGGTTTTTATAAAGGAATGAGTCACTCCTGAAGTGGTGATTTTCATATTTATTCTTGACTCACTGGAGAGAACAAAAACTCGTGAATTTACTGTTTGATTAGTTGGTAATTATAAGCAACAGGCATTCAAAGAAACTGTGTGCAATAAGTGAGTATGGAAGCTGTAAAATATTTAATTTGATTTATTTAATTCAGTTCATTGACAGTCATTTGAATAATTATCATTATAAATTGTCAAGGAATCACAAGTGTCTTTATAATGGTTTTGTGAAATTAATCCATTGAATGAAAGCCTTCTTAAGCCCTGGTTGTTTAAAAGGTGGATAACACATTTGGTTTTGTAATGCTTATCTGCTGGATTGTGTTTAGAATTGGTTGTGCTATCCACCCTTTTAACAGTGGGGTTGGCCCAATTTGTTCAAAGAGCGAATAAATGTTTCCTGCGGATAAAATAACCTGCCATTTTAGCAACTACCTTGGCCCTGGACCACAAAAAGGTCGTTTCGAAAAATTAGAGAATTTAATTCAAGAGTACTTAAGGTGGCTGAACACTGTTTGCGTGTGGCTTTATGGCAACTCCTGGGTTAGCGTTAATCGGCTTTCGAACAACTGGGCCCAGGCCTAAAATGAGCATGAAATGCCTGGGACTAGGCTAATAAAATAGACTAAATTTGACAATAATTATTTTACACTGGAAGTTACAGTGTATGCTTAATTTTATTGCATAGTTCAGTAAATATCTTGCATGCAGGATTTCATCCACAAACATTCTCTAGATTTTCATACCAGAATGAAATTGGTATAATTATACAGTGTTCGAAATGCATGAGAGGCATAGTAATCTGGATGAACAATGTCTTTTTAGCCCTTTACCAAAGGATGATGTGAAAACTGACCAGTCATGTTTCATGTAGCATATCAGACACATTCTTCACAGTCCAAACCTGGCCACTGTTGGGGCCTGGGCCCAAGGTTGAAAATCAATTCAATTAACCGTGCTACTGTACACTAGACTTGTCCACGAGTCAAGCTCAGGAATTTTTTTTTCCTAAATGATAAATTAAGGACTTAGAGAAAGCCTAGCAAGACATCCTTTTTTCATGCTTCTGGGCTCTCTCAATGGAGGGCTCTCTCAATAGAGCAATATTCCTTCCTGAGAGTTCCTCTAGGGAGGTAGCAAAAGTACCGATGTCAGTCAGCCAGTAGATCTCGTAAATGTACATGAAGGTAATATAACAAACTGTACATATGCTTGGCTGGTGTCACATGAGGGCTCTAAAGCAGCATAAAAGAAGTTGAGTCACCAAATATCTTATACACTTGATGCCATAACAGGTAGCTAAGCACCACAGTAATAATCTTTGGATCATATCCAACTCCTTCCAGAGAACAAACTTTGCCTGATGGAAATAAATATCTGGGTTGATGGCACTGAAACCAATGCAACTTGGTCTTGATATTCCACCTGTAACCTTTGACTGTGATTGGCTTGTTCGCTAGTCTCGATCAATAAGGGTACCTCTTGCTTTCTTTGTTGGATCCTGTTTAAGCTATGCAACAAATAAAAAAATAGTAAACTATATATGAGTTGATGAGTCACTGTGGTGTAAATTCAATAAATAAATAAACCAATAGACAAACAAAATAAATATATAAACAACATTCTTCACTGCCTTCTCCTTTTGCTTTAATACATGTAAAAAAAATCCCCATGCTGTGACATTGTTTACAATTGAAAAAGAGGATTGTTGTACATGTATAATAAACAATATATTCAGTAAAGATTGCATAATTTCCTCAGAAAAAACACCGCCAGCAGTAGCCAACTTTTCGTTGAATAACCTCTACAATGTAGATGTACATGTACCTATAATTTTAATGTAATAAGAAAAACTGTGAACAGCTTGAAGAAAGGTAAACATTTTACCTGATCAACAACTGCTCTTTTCTGTGCTGTTGTTTTCCTCTCAAGTTGCTTCTCGATGATCTGAGCATTGTGGGCATAGGATGATGCTACCTCATGCTACAACATAACAATAATTAAAATGGATATCAGTGAATATGGAACAGTACCAGTTGAATGTACTGTCATGCAAGTCCAGTGACTTGACTTGAGAAGCAAGTCTTGCATCAAGCGACTTGACATTCAGACAATAAAATAATGTGCATCTCTAAATTATTATGTTTGTCTTGTTGAACAAAACTGACAGATGAAATACAGTTACACTGTCTTGCGATTGGTTAATGATACCACCATTGCACAAAAGAAATAAGGGATATCAGACCTGTCCCTTAAAATTGCACATGACCCTTGCAAGAGGTCTGATTTGTTTGTTACTTGTATGCATTGCATACTCCACTAACTCTTTCACTACAAAAACTGCTTCACTTGGGGTTTTGAGTACCCATTAATGGAGGTTAAAATTAAGAATTTGGGACAATTAAAAGTGACCCGTCCCCTTAAAATAAGAGGTATCTCTTCAATTGGCATAATACAATGAAAATACAATTATAATTAAGTATAACTATTATGTCTTGAGAGTTGTGCGGACACAAGTTTCTGCCCCCTTAATGGAGGTGTCCCAATAGCAGGGCTCGAAATTGGGCCTGTATCGAGCGTATTTGCGACTAAAGATTTCGTTTTGCAACTAAAATTTGCCTATTAGTCGCGATTTTGCGACTGTTTTATGGCCTAGCTAATAAAGGAATTACATGTATATTCAACAGTCTTGTGTGTTACTTGTAACTGGTAGTTGTAATTTTATCCAAAAAATCCTGCGAAATTCATGTGAATGTTGCATGACTTAATCGTCGATTTCATGCTCTATTAACGCAGTTTCAAAGAAGTGTATCACAGGCGTACTTTTTCAGACTTTCTCAGAAATTTCTTGTTTCTCATTTCCGGTTCTGGTACCAGTAGTTAGTTTTGTTTTTTTGGCGACTAAAATTTTCAAACTTGCGACTAAATCTTAGGAATTACTCACAAATTGCGATTGAGAATTTTTTTAATTTCGAGCACTGAATAGAGACTCCACTGTATACATTGTACATGTAAATATTAGGACTGTGAAGTCTGCAATATACAAACAACCATAAAACAAGTTTTGTGGTTGCTTATTTCACACAAGCACTGGCCATTTATCCAAGAATCAATTAATTACTTGTTCAATTTCCTCCTCTTCTTCATCAATGGTGGATACTGTCACTGAACTAAATTTACCAAATTCTTTGGTCCTCTTTGTCACCATGACCTACAAGTTTAGTCAATGAAAAAACAAAGTGCTGGTAAGAAATAATTTATATAACTACTCAGTGACCAATTGGATTGCTGTATTAATAAAATGCAAACCCAAGGTACATGTAGTCTGTTATGACAGTTTAGACCACATACACTGTACATGTAGGGTCTTTACTTTGAATCATATGAACCTGTAGAATTTTCTGTCCCCCTGTCTGATTTTAGTACATTGTACAAATGCTATCAGTGCAAAATATCTTATCATATACATGTACATGTACATGTGGATTTTTTGATACAAGGGACACAATTTTTGTTTTATTGTAGTTGTACATGTACTCTTACAAATAATTATTATATTCGCATCTGTGGTGACATTAAAATATAAGCGAGTGGTACGTCACTTACCAGAGGTTAAAAACATACAGTAGAACAAAATAATCAAATCAACAAAACTTGATATTGGTTGTGGTTAGTTACATGGATGAGAAGAGGTCACTTATAAGAGTATTCTACTACTGCATAATGATTTTACCCCAGTTGGATAAAATTTGGTACAATTTTTCAAAAGTGGTCACTAACATGTTCAACAGGTGGCTGGTTATGGAGGTTCAACAGAGAACATCCTACACCAATTTTTGTAAGTTATGTTTTTGGCAATTTTCACTAAAACCAAGTGTGTTTTATCCTTGTACCAGTACCAAATGCACTGTACTATAGCATACCTTATTAGGCTTAGGTTTGACTGTTGTTGTTGCTTGACTGTCTCCACTTTGAACCAAGGCTCCTGGCAAAGGACAGACAATGCATTTTGTTACATCCACATGCATCAATTATTATTAACAAGCAATGTACCTGTGCATGGAGAATGTACATGTACACACATGCAATGCTGTTAAAAATGTCCATTGCATGTATGTGCTGTGGTACAATTTTTTCTTTGGTTTGAAAATTTTCAAACCAGTTTAATTTTTATTTTCTGTTGTCTCAGATTCATTGTCATAATTATTCTAAAGAAAAACCAAAAGAAAAATTTGAACCACAACATATGCTTTCAACAGTCCAAAGAAAAAATGACAAATGGATGATTACATGTACGTGATGTACATTGAAGGGATCATCATCTTTCAAGAAGGTCAATTTTGATGAACTGTAACTTTAAATCAGAGCTTGGTTTCCAAGGTGATTAGAGCATTCTCCTCTCACAAGTTATCTGTCCTGGGTTGGGTCCTTTTCCCAGACTTAGCTTGGTGACAAATGCGGTTTGAGAAATTAAAGTTGACGTAATGAATTCTTTACATACAAGATAATGTTTTGATAATTTGCAATCAGTGCAAAGGAAATTAAAGAGTATTTCCATGTAGCTCTTACCATCTACCACAAATGTAACAGTTTGGTCTTTCTTTGAAGGTCTGTAAAAAAGCCACAGATTGCACCTGTAGTAACAAACAAAAGCAGTAAGTGAGAACAAAATGTTGATTTAATGAGGTTCATGCTGACTTCTGAACATTATTTTCATTCAACAACGTTTTCAGAACATTTCAACTATATTCAAGGACCCGTTTACATGTATTGTTATTTTACATACAGTGTAGCATTCTAGAGTGCAAATACAGTGTACACATCAAAATGAGTGCAAATATGACATGTTACATGTAATACACTCTTCTGACCATGCGCTAAGAAAAACAGTTTCAGATTAAACAATTCATTTTATTCAGCGAAAAGTTGACTGCAATACGGCTAGGCAGTTTTACTCATCAGTTTTTCTTTTTTGTCACCGTAAAAAATACTCACCGTATTACACAACTTCACGCTGAAAAACCTCTATTAATTATTTTATCACAGTGTAATTCAACATATTTTCCCATACTTGAGCCAACAAACTGCTACATGTACATGAATCGGCAAATGCAGATACAACCATACATGTAGCTAGTCAAGTGTGAGTTCATAAACATACACATGTACCTTATGATGGTTAATAAATGAATGTGAATACATGTACAGGGTGTTCATTAGGCATCGGAGATCGGAGAATTCTCCGCCTACTACACAGAATTCTCCGACTAAATTTCAATGGCAATATGTAGCTATCTTCGCTCTTTCATTAATATTCTCCTGTTACTTTACACTATTCTCCTGCTACTACAATTCTTAATGAAAACCCTGCATGTATATCAAATCATCATATGGTTAACTACATATCATAAGATGAGACAAATGAGTGAAATTAATGATCCTCGTTGTAATGCTAGCAACTTAAGCAGTTGCAAAGAAACCAGAAAAAAAAAAATTGAGACTTGAGGAGACCAACACCCCTGTAAGGGGGACACCAATTATCAGCTGGTTCTGGCCAAATTTTACTTGTTCATCTGTAACTGAACTCTGTAAGACACCTGTCTAAGGCAGACAGCTACAATTTTGTACATTGTAAAGCTGGTCCTGAATGTGTCCTGCTTATGCACAGTTTACTGTACAATGCTCCATATTTCAGTCAGCTATCAAGCTGGAGAGCTAGTCACTTGAAACTTCATAATTATACTCAATGATGGCGAATAAAACTAATAAATTTGGATGAATTAACTAATCATATAAAAAATTATGTGAATTGTGGGATGATCATTGTGATGATTGTACATGTTAATAAAACATTAAATTCAAAAGTTAGAAGTTCAAATATAACAGGAAGCATCATCCTTTACTCACTTTTTGCACTTTAAACGGAACTGCCTCTCAATACCACCTGGCCTGGAAGGAACAAAAAAGAGGATTATTAAGAGGTCAACCATCATTCACACTGATATTACAGTACCAAGGATTAAACTAAATGGACACTTATCAAAGCTACATGTACATGTAAGGCTTAAGCCCTGTAAAACTTACTGTGGCCCTTAAACTCTTTAATTTTGTACAATATTGCACAACAAATGGTGCCATGCAAAATTATGCAGGCATACCAAATGTAATTGAAAGGGTTGGAGCATAACCAACCTATGTTGAATTTGAGACCTTTTTTTTTTCACTCATTTTGCCTCATTTTTGGCATGTGACCTACAAATTAATATCGCAAAACACTGTTCAGAATTTTTTTATGCTGTTTTTTTTCCCGTCGTTTTAGAGAAATAATGATGCAAAAAAAAAAAAACTAAAATAAACTAAACTCCCTGTCTTTTTGTTGAATCCCACTCGAGAAAATGAATCCCAAAGTTAACCCAAATTTCTTGATTTTATGCTGATTTGTTTCCCTGCAGAAGGCCAAGTTTGCGCCTGTACTGCTAAATCCCGCTCAAGAAAAATTAATTCTGAAGTTAGTTCCCTCAAAATCACTTCATTTTCATCACCAATAGTCAGCAAAGGTGTCCCAAAGCATGTCGCGATATCAATGGCGAGAACAAAAATGGAATGTCCGCCTAAACAAAATACGGAAAATATTATACTGTAAGTCCGAAAGCACTTTGGATATTGGGCATTTCGACTACGGCACAGGATGGGAAATGGCCCAGTAAACTCACAACGCTGCCCCTTTGCTGATCTGAAGTGATTCCAGACTTTCCCACTGGCTTGTCTTGTCCACCAACGTCCACTTTCACCTCGAGCGCTAAATGGCGATTTAGACACAAGGTATGACAAGAAACACAACTTGTTTCTTTGAGAGGTGCTAGAGACTAAAGGATTTCGGAAGTTAACGATATCTTTTAATCACTGGACGGACCTTAAACATGTTGGCTTATACACATGCTACAGACAATGTGTTACCATAGCGAGCTAATGATTGATAAGTGAGCCAGGCGCATGTAAATAACAGTATTTTCATTCAGGTTGTTGGAGCTTACAGCCAAGCAGCCTGACTAATTAACTGAAATTGTATCTAAGTTGTTGTAATTGGAAAGTATGAAATAAAATTGTTGCAGTTGTTAATGAGATTCACAGAGCTTTAGAGAAGAAAAAACTATTCATTCATCTATTTGAAAGAAATTAATTTGGTTGAAAGAAATACATGTATCTGTTGAAATATCATGTACAGTTGTACAGGGTATGTGTATTGTATTGTGTTGTGGTTCATTATTATCAAACCAGTTTAATTATTATTTTCCTTTGTCTCAGATTCATTTCCACAACCTGAGGCAAAAGAGAACAAAAAACAAACTGGATTGAAAATGTTCAAACCAAAGATAATTTTGAACCACAACATAATACAAAAGAATACCTCTGTGCATATCATTAAAATGATTAATACCTACAGTATTTGTTATTTTTGTATTTTTCTATGACAAAGTTCCTGTAATTTGATACACATGTATATATATATGTTGTAGGTCAATTTGGTCTTTAGGTCAAAATGATTTCAAACTAGTTTAGTTTGATTCTCTTTTGTTCCAGATTCATTACCATAATCCTAAGACAAAGAAAAGAACAAATCAAACTACAACCTATTAAAGACAAAATTAGTTGGGAAGGCTTGTAAAACGCTAAAAAAATGACACTACCTTTGGGTTTCAGCTCAATTAAAGCCTCGCGCAACGCTTTTTATAGCCCCCCTCTTCCCCAAATCCAATGTTGAAGACGTCTATACAAAAGACAGTGTAAGGTAAGTATTTGCGTTAACAGCAACTTTGGAAGAGGGGGGATGAGGGGGGAGTGGGGGAGTGGGAAGGAAAACAAGGAACCTTCCCAACACTTTTGTCTTTGGTTGTAGTTTAAAATCATTTTGACCTAAGACCATTTTAAACTACAACATGTACATGTACATGGTATATAATACCATTTGTATTATTGTGTGATTCCAGAAAATAATTTATCCACTACCCCCACCATGGAGGGAATTGGAAATTCCGGAGGGGTGGGGTGGGGGGGGGGTTAGGGTTAGGGGTTAGGGTTAGGGGTTGGGGGTCAATGGCCCAGGAAATTCCGAAGGGGAGGGGGGTTTGGAGGTCAAATTTGTGTCCGAATGGTCGGGAAAACAATTGATTTTTCGTGAATTCATATTGACTCCGTTAGTGTCACTTACCAGTTTGTTGCGGGTTGTTCTAAGGCTTAAATCCGACAACCTGCGTTTTTCCTAACCGTGCTGTAGTTAAGAAACGTTTTTTCTTTCTTAAAAGTTCTTTGGACGCAAACTACATGTAGCAACAATTAAAGACGGATACTCTTCATGAAGCAGATAAACCTGCCATACTCGTTACAAGTCTCCAAACAGTTGTCCACAGTGCACTGGTAACCAGCTACCACGAACATTCCATGATACAAGAAACTCGAGTGCGTTGTCGATGAACAAAGTGACAAATCACTTGGCTTTTTTTTACTGGAGGCTGAAATATGGCCAGGTTACATCAGAAAACTAGCTACTCATTCATTTCTCCCTTTTTTCTCACTGATCGTACATGTAGTATTGCAGTTTGTTGACAATCGTGTTCATGCCAAGTTACGCAACAATCAGTTTCGTCAGAACATTTTTTTTAGTAAATTGCGAGCTTAAAATGCGAACCCCCTTCGAGTGCTAGCAATATTGTGTAAGTTTTAGACAGGATCTTGTATGAAGAAATTGAGTTGATGTTATTTTTTAAAGCTAATTTACGGCATTCATTTAACGCAGCTTTAGGATCATGAAATATTTTATAAAATAAATAACAAATGAATGCCTATCGACATGCAGCTTTTGGTTTAGTGTTTGTTCAACTCTTGAACCCTTCTAAAGGGGTATAGGTGGCAGGAGATATTTCTGTGGAAATTCCAGAGGGGTGGGGGGTCAATGTTTCCTTGTGAAAATGGAAAATCCAAAAGGTGTGGAGGGTCCTGTTTGAAATTCCCTCTGTGGTAGGGGTCTGGATATTTTCTGGAACTACACATTTTTGCAAAACTGACAAACAATAGAAAGACAAGGCCACTGCCCAAAGAGCCCAAGATGAGCACTTTGGAGCCCAAACCAAAAAGAGCCACCTAAAAAAATGATCTAAATTCTCCAACATCATGAGGTCCTACATAATTATTAATAAACACGCATATTACTAATGTACCTTTTTAAGAAAACAGTGTCACCATCAACACAGGTGAGCTTATGAGCATGTTTTGAACCATCAATGACTCTGGCATGGTCTGTCCTCCGCAATGGAAGCTTCTCAAGGGTGCTATCTTAATTCAAATATAATAAATACATATTAATTAAAAGGCTGTATTTTCACACCACTACTGAGTATACAGCTAGACTTGCATTTCTCTTAGATTTAGATAAAGAAGGCTACAGATAAGGGCTCTAGTAAGCTCTACACGTAGATAAAGTACAGTAGGCTACAGGCTCAACCAGATGCCCCGTCTAAAACAGTGACGGCCTCTGTCCAGCTGGAAATTATACTAACAATGTGCTGCATTTGATGATTTATTTATTAGTATTATGTGTACTGATAATATTAATCCAATTCTACTTGCTATTTACTATGTAAATGCTGTGAGCTTCAGCTGACCATATCTATGTAATGGGAAACTACATGTATTATAGATTAATTTTGTAGATGAAGATGTAGATGTGTACTATGGTCAACCAATCTTTGAAAATTTTTTTATGAAGGTTGCATCAGTAATAATACTTCTTGTAAAGTGGACCTCTCAGATTACTATATTTGGTGAAGTCCTACCGGTTGGAGATAAACATTCTAAGACAAACATTCTATTCTAAGTATGGTATTGTAATTAATCGTAAGTAATGGAATGTAACATGTATTGTAAGTTAGTAATGTATGTGTTGAAATAAACGAGTATTTATGAAAAAAAAACATTCTATTCTATTATTTGGAGACAAACAAACATTCTATTCTACATGTACATTCTGATTACTATACACCCTGGCCTGTTACACTGTTTACATGTAGTACTAGTGTATCCAATGGATAGTGAATGCTGCGGCAAATAGGATATATTCAATTGATACTCTCGGCAGCGTGAGACACTCATGGTGTTGAATTGCCAAAACAAACAAAAAATTAATGTATTTTGGCTAAATGAGAAATGCACGCACACAAAAACAAATCTACTTTGAATTCGTAAATGGATCATCTTCTAGTTTAAAACTTAAATTGTACCGGCTAGGCTGTTTTACCCAGCTCTTACAAAAAGCTTTGACTTGAAATAAGTTACAATGTACCTCCAAAAGCGATTATTATTCATCGATATTTTGTCGGCATACCTTTTTAGTTCGTAGTTGCTATAGAAACTACGAAGTTAAGAGGGCACTCGAGAGAGCGGTCGGCTGTTCATGTAAGCGAAATAGTATATCTTGAGCCCAAAGTGTCTTTGTGTTGTTGTCTGTTAGACACAGTATTTTAGCTTACTTGAACAAGCTATCATCGTCACTTCCGCCGTATGCGTATAGTTCCGGTGTATGCGTAAACTTTTTTTTGAGCGTGAAGTGGTGTACGTTCGAGGCAGGTTTCTGAGAAGTTTTTTCAAAGTTTGGCGCTGTTTCTTCGGTAAAGAACTTTCAAAATGTCACAACAGAATATCATTTCTCATCCTTGTTGGAAAGCAAACATGATTATTGCCTTGCTATTTCTTCGAGGACTGCTTTGGTAAAAATTTATACGGCAACAAAGCAGGGAATTGTTGGCTGATTACTGTAACACTGTAGTACGTGACTGTGGATACAAGATATGAGGAGACTTTCCGACGTGTGATAAAAGAGCTAAAGGAAAATTTCTTTGTGGACCTTGCTGCAATTGAAGGCAAAGAATTTTCGTTTTGATGTGTTTTTCGAAAAAAATTCAACTACTTTTTGGTCTGACAATCCCCCAATTAAATTGCCAGACTGCATGTCGCCAAATGCTTATTCTTTGTCTTCTTTTATATAAACATCTGGCGACACGCAGTCTGGTGAACAGAAAAGATGATTTTGAGATTGTTTCTTTTTAGTACATGTAATAAACAAAAATCCACTGTGATGTCCACTGCAGTTTGCTCCCGATTTCTCAACTCAACAACAGTAACAGCGAAGACAAAATAGCACTACTTTCTGAGAAACAACTGCGAACTATTCATACGGATCCGCTCGTTTTTAATTTGAGTTTACTTTAAAACAAGAAGACAATATTATAGTGCCTTTCAGATAAGCTGTAATTTGTAGGAGTCTTGTAAGCTCTCGTCGACCTTGTGTCAAGAGTCACGGGTAACCTGATCATAAGTTCCCGAGTTATTTCCTGTGGATATTCACACAACACCGAGAACAAAGCGCTTTCAGATTCGCGTAACGAAAGCGACCTTGATATTTCATGCCGAAAGAGCTCATAAAAATAACACGGACCTGATTCGCATAATGAAAGTGTTTAATTCAAAGAAGAATATTCTTAATATTTCCACGGCCATTACAAAAAGCACTTTGATTACAAAAACAATGTCCTCGTTATTTCGTGTCGAAAGAACTCAGAACTTCTATATCTTTTGTTTACACTACACAGCTGTCACTGTGATTCTCGCTACACAAGCTATAATGCCGCGGAGAACTCTGGTAAAAAGTGTGGTTAAATGCAATGCATTCTGGTAAAAAGTGTGGTTAAATGCAATACATTCTGGTAAAAGGTGATAAATTCGAGAATTCGTCCCACCTTATATATCTCTCTTAAATCCTGATTATGTTGCTGCTTGCTCGCTGCGCTCGCTCCGCAGCAATTATGTATTAATTCATCAAACGTTTGAAGAACAAAAAATAGGGCTAAACTACAGAATACTGGGCCCAGGGTTGTCCCTAACAGCCGGCAGCCGGCAGAATTAACCGGCTACTTCGGTCGTTTGTGCCGGCTACTTTTGTGATAAATATACTTTTTTAAAGACAAATTATTTGTTTCTTTACTGGTGCTATCCGGCTACTTAGAAATTTTTGCCAGCTACTTGAAAAGTTGTGGACAACCCTGTGGGCCACTTTTTACCGTATACCAAACGAGCTGGCTCATTTGCTCTCCACATGTAGACCCAACACTGTAGCGAGCAAATCAATTATTTCTCGTTGTTTACTCCACGGCCGAGCCAAACGGTAAAAAGTGAAATTGATTGCCTGCCAAGTAAAAAATTCGAACATGTGGCTTCTTGTTCGGGTGTTTATCTTAACTTACCCAAGATCAAAGCCATCTGTCCACACAAACAATGGTAAACAGTCAAGCTT
This sequence comes from Cladopsammia gracilis, assembly GCA_022457155.1. Taxonomy (NCBI): domain Eukaryota; kingdom Metazoa; phylum Cnidaria; class Anthozoa; order Scleractinia; family Dendrophylliidae; genus Cladopsammia; species Cladopsammia gracilis. Next base: position 1,264,992 of record JAJGOT010000226.1, on the reverse strand, counting down.
GTTACACCTTGATTATATTCCTCCTTATCCTTCGTGTCAGAGCACACAATGCTACGGGAAACAACTTTCGGCATTTTAATAAAATAAACGATGAATTTCTGAATTTCTGAAGACCGCAAAAACACTTCGCCTGGTTACAAAGCCACTCATTAGTCAGCGGTTTTATGAAAATCAGTTTACTACCTCAAGTACCCATATTGTACTGTAGCTTTATTAGCAAACAATGAAAGATACTGCACGTTTGGCCAGGAATGGCCAGGAATTAAAATCAACGCGAAACTGGGATGTCTTCATCTTGTTTTTGTTATATTTCTCTTCGAGCATTCTAATATTTTTTTCTCTTTCAGTTTTTAACGGTACTTCCGGTAGCGCGACATATTTGCCCTTGTACACCCCACTTGGGTACTGATTGTCGATTTCTTGGAAAAGGTCGTGATCCGTGTAGACGATAATTTCATTTTCAAACATGGCTGACTCTGACGTGTCTGCTGTAAAAGTCTACAATTATATTTGTGGAATTGGTGGATTTGCAGAGTTTTCCCAGCTGTTAAGACCACCATCGCCTTTGGCTAAAAAAAGCAATGCGATTTCAGTGATAGTTTGGTTTGAAATGGAGAAAAAGTCCGGTTCCTTTGATTCAGATCACCACCTGTTAATGACCACAAACCAACATGGACAAGGCTTTGGTATCCGAGTCGACCTGAAGAAACAACTGTGCCTGAAATATACTACAGATTGCTGTAAGTCCGCGAAACGGTGTAAATTCTGGCATATTTGCAAAGAGTTTATCGAGGGAACTTGCAAGGGAAACTGCGGACGTTCTCACGATTTTCACGACGAAGACAACAAAGGAAAGACGGCTGAGTTGGGATTTGAGAAGAAATCTAACGCGAATATAAAAAGCATTGTCGCTGGAAGCTCGCTTCAAGTTTGCCACAGTTATCTGAAAAATGAATGCTTTACTGATAATTGTCCGTACCTTCATATCTGTTCAAGTCAGGTACGAGCAACTCCCTGCGAATGTTCACTATCACATGATTTCGCTGGTTCTCATAACAAGAGCATTCTCGAACAATACGGATTTAGACCTCCGCGAACATCGGAAATAGATGTGGTGCGATGTAACATTTTTGTTCCTAAGCAGCAGAAACCCGTTGAAGATAACAAAAGGTTGCTCGAGTTCTCTTTACAACGCCAAATGCTGAGAGACCCGAGACAGCAGATGAAAACAAGAAACTCAAGCAGGCAAACCGCAGTCGCAAGTGACAAAACCGAAATGTGTGGTACCGGTAAGAGTAAAACCCCTTCTAAGGTGAAGGCCGGTGCCAAACCAGTCTTCCTCTCTGGCTTGATTCAACAAGCTGGCAAAGCAGCAGAAATGGCAAGTGCTTCTTCAACATCACAACAAGCTACAGTTACACACGAGGCTGATCCTTTACTTGATAAAGTTTTTAATTACATCTGTGGTAAAGGAGGGCTAGCCACATTATCAGATCTGCTTCAACATCCTTCGCCACTTGCAAAGAAGTTTTCTGCACCTGGACAAGAGATGGATTTAAAGATTTGGCTGCAAGTTCAGGCACAGCCGGATCCAGATCAGAATCCAAGGATCAGTTTGTTGGAGAATGGGGATGGTGAAGTATTTGGTGCTCGAGTTAATATGAAGAAAAAGATTTGCTTGCATTATTCTTTTAATGGCTCCTGTAGAAGGACCCCTTGCTGGTTTTGGCATATTTGCAAAAGATATCTGCAGGGGAAATGTTCAGGTGATTGTGGCCTTTCACATGATTTTCATGATGAGAGCAACATAAAAAATCTACAGAAGGTGGGCCTGGAAAATCTCCCTAGTGGAACTGTGAAGAATATTGTTGCCAACAGTTTGCCTCAGGTTTGCCTCATGTATCTAAAAAACATGTGCCTGTCTAAGAGCTGCCCATATCTACACATCTGCTCTCATCCAATTATAACTGCCCAAGAAATTTCATGGGGATGCAGTTGCAGCTTGTCACATGACCTTAATGATGACCATAACATGGGAATTCTAAAGCAGTATGAGTTGGTGCCGCAGCCATCCAAGCTGAAATCGGTACATTGTAACATATTAATCCCAAACAGGCAAAGAAGTTTTGTAGATGACAAAACTAATGTGGGCCCCTCTTTGTCATCCTTGCCACAAACCCATCTGAACAAGTTTGGAGCAGAAGTACCTTCACTTGCGTCCTTGCAAATAACGCAACAGAACATCTCTGGATCACAACAACAAGATCCAAGGAAAAGTTCAGAGAAGAAAAAGAAGAAAAATCAGAGGACACGGAAGAGAAACCGGAAGACCAATCAGCAGGGAGAGCCAACTGAAGAATCACAAGGCACATGTGGAAATTCAGAAGTTTTTGGAGAAGAAAGTTCAGATGACTCTGTTTCAGATAATGAAGACACAGAGAAGCCAGATCTGTATACCACCTCCAAGTTTTCTGTGAATTCAAGTGAACAAGAGTTGACAAGGAATGCCTCTGCTCCCAAGCAACCATTTAAAGGTCAGAGATCACAGTTTCCAGAAGTCTTAAGTCAAGAAGACCACATTTCAGGAATGGATAATTTGATTAACCTCTCAGATGACGATGACTGGCAAGGTGCAGATGCTGCAGTAGATGATCTCTTTACCAATGACCAGCTTTCACAAGTTGATGAGATATTCTTTGATGACTGGTTTGGACCTTCAAATGCAACAAGTTCATTGTCTCAGGGCAGTGCATTTTCCTCCACATCGGACCAGAATGCAAGTGTAAGCTCAGAGGGTACCCACTCAGAGAAATCAGCAGTAAATTCAATATTCCAATGCATCTGTAAGGAATACAATGGTCAAGTGCCATTTTCAGAGATCTCCCAGCGCCAAGAGTTGTTTCCACCAGACATAATTGATGTTTCTGCATGGTTTAGAGCAAACCCAAACCGATTCATGACCATCGAGAACAAGGCTGGGGAAATTGAAGCCATCAGGGCGTACATCCCCAAAGCACGCATTTGTTTTCGCTACTTGTTGACCAAGAAGGGCTGCAAGGATCCAAAGTGCTTTCGTTATCATGTCTGTAACCATTATCTTGCTAATGGTGTCTGTCCATTTGGTAAGAAATGCAGATATAGCCACAGCCACAACTTGAAGAGCCGACACAATAAAAACATCACAAGACAACTAAGGCTCAATGGCTTCTCAGAAGAGCAGCTGCGCATTCTCATATCAGCTTCGGTCCCTGAAGTTTGCCTTGATTACAACAAATATTCCTGTCAGCGTGGTTTCAGATGTAATGGTATACACATCTGCAAGTATTTTTTGACAAAAAATTGCAAGAATGGAGAGAATTGCCCCTTAGGTCACACCCTTGAAACACCAGAAGCAAAGTTGGTCTTGGGCAGATATAATTTGTCACAGGTCCCACCCCATGCTGTTTTAGGTGCTTTACTGGTACGTTCGACTGGAGAAACAATTAAGGATGCTGCAACTGGTGAGTTGATTTTCATGTTATTCTACTCTACTGTATAAACAATTGAAGGGCTGGGAGCATAACCAGCCTATGTCACATTTTGAGACATTTCACTCACAAATTTTGCATGTAGGTACATTAATGTTGGTTATGCCCTCAGCCCTTCAATTATTGTGCCCTTCCATAAAATATTTGCTTAATCCTTTCAAGTAAGATCTTAGCCATGTCATAAGGCACTTTTCAACAGGGGAAGCTATCACTTATGCCACAAATTTCTGTCTTTAATTTCATTCGGAAAAAGAGTTCGAGCTTGCTTTATTTAATGGTTTTTATTCCCTGAAAGTAATGACCTCCCAAAAGTAATGCCTCCTGAAAGTAGGGAGCCTCAAAGGCTGCTAATTCCAAAAGTAATGAAGTTTGTTACTTTTTAAACTTTCAACATTATATTTGAAATAATTACTCAAACTTGTTTCTGAAACTTGTTTCTTGTTTATCCTTCTCTCCTCACCTCCCCATTCCAGACCCAAAATATGGACAGATGCAAAACTGTGGATCAATCTTGTACTTCATTCCAATAAAGTACTTTATCTCAGTCTATTCAAGGTAGTCACTCCCAACCCCACCCCACTTCTACTGTCATTGATTCTAAGAGATCAGGTTAAGCTCGATGTGTCTTTTCACAGAACCAGTCCCACATAAGAGAGAAGTGCCACGCCAGCCACGGTACATCTGTCTGGATAATCTGCTGGGTCACTGTGGCAAGGACCCCCTATGTGACCAATATCACTGCAGTTCACCATACATGTGGCAGTATCAGGACCCTTGTGGTGATGGAAACATTTGGAAGGCTTTTACAGCAAATGAAAATGAGGACATAGAGAAGCAGTTTTGTGATGTTAACATTTCTGTGGCAGAGATGAAACACATCATGATTTCAACACCACCATCTTTACTGTAAGTATTTGTGTTATCAGTGTTAATTTGGAAGACTGTTACATTAGGTATTGGGGTATGGTTGACTTGTGGTTAAAGTGATGTTCAAAAGGAGGGAGTGGTACTGCACATAAAGCTACACACACATGTACATGCAGGGGTAATCAATAGCATTTTACATGGCTGGCAAACTGCAGGATCTACTCCGAGGGTCAAAATGTTACCCTTTTATTTACTAATTTTTATCAAAATGTTACCCCTTTCATATCAGGGTTTTGACAAATGGGTAGCTGTGCAATAATGACAAGGTCTAATGCGTTCCCGGTTTGTTTTCTGTCGATATCATATGTCATCTGTCATGAATATATATCATGCAGCAATTCTGATTGTCAACTCACAGAAAAGGATTGTTTTTGCCATTGCAATGGCCAATGGCTTTAGAATTAGATTTAGTACCAGGCCCTGACCGCGCAAACACGCAAATAACGCCTTGGAGATCGATCTTTAACAACATCGAAGGTTGAAAGGTTTCTTAATAATACGTTTTTGAAAGGTAAAATCACCTTGAAATAACGTGTATCTTCAGATTTTTTTAGCGGAGCACTTGCCAGGCCGAAGGCCTGGCTGCGCAGCTCCATACTCATAGAACCTACGCCATCATTTTTCATGGTCATGGCTAGCGGAATATTTCGCGGGCGCGTGTCCGTCCGTCTGCCCGCCCGCCGTGTTGGAACAACATCCGGGATCTTGAAAGCAAGGCTTTGTTTTTCGCGCGGCCACACAGCCGTGAGCTCGGTAAACACTTTAGTTGTTTTGTTGTGTCTAGCGGAGAATTAAACTCGTTATTTTCCTGCATTTTTTCGCGGTTTGCTACTCAAGACAGGAATACTAATTAAGGGATACTCGGAAGCCGCTTTAGTGGAAAAAGACGAGCTTTCAGGGATAAAATCTTGCTTCGAGGAACTTCATGTATTACGTTTTTATCAATGCGGGAGATGTTTGTTTCCTACGGATTTCGGAACCAGAAGCGGAGATTTGAATTTCCAAGCAAGCGAGGAACTTAAAGGTAAAACAGATTACAGTTTTCGATGAGAATTTATGTTGATATCAATCTGTGAGTGACTTTTTATTAGTGTTATTGTTAGTTTTCGAGAATTGATTTTAAAACGTGCTTAAATTCAGTTGTATCGATCTCTTGAATTTCATCGAAGAAAGCTTAAAATTAAATGGTACGCGTTTTGCTTTTAAACGTAAACTAATCGAGATTTGAATAAATTTTTTCGAAAGAAGATTGTGTTGTCCATTTTTATGTGTTTGTTCATTCATTAGATTGAAAAGCGATTTTATGTAAACAAAACAAGACTTTGATTTTATAGTACAGTTCTATCTTCACTCGCATCGCCTTATGCAAATATGTCACGTTGTGTATTTTTGCAATTTTTGATTATCAAATCAGTTTCTCGGGCAATTTTTGACAAACATAAACTGTATTTTATTCGGAAACTAGTGGTACTAGTTATTCTAGACAGAGAAAAGTTGTTTTCGTGAACTTTTGTACGGTCTATAAAAATGTAATGTACAGACGGTCGCGTAATACTGTTTTTGAGAATTGCTAAAATTGAAAATAGCCCGTTCGTCAATCTTAATTCTTGTGCTTCCAACCTTTCACCTTAGTTAAGTTTCACCTTAGTTAAGCTTGTTCAAAGTGCGACGCTGTTAGGCTTGGGCTATGTATATATATTAGCTAAAGCAATAATTTATCGTCTGTTTTGTTCAAATTGTGTGATTTTTCATGAATTATGCGATTTTTTTGGAATTATGCGATCAGATGCGATTTGAGGTCAATTATGCGAAATCGCACCATCGCGTAACATCAGAAGCCCTGTCGAAATATGTTGCCGCCATGTATATTTCTCAAAGTTGTATGGCAGGCAACTGAACTGCGTTTACCACAGCTTATTTTTGGAACAGCAAAAATAGAAGTGTTTTGAAATGCTCTTTGTTAACTCTATGTGTACTTACCCCCCCCCCCCCCCCAACAATAATAATAATTCTAGTTTTATTTGGAATAATGATGTAGCTTGTTTGGGTTTACAAGTGAGAGTGATTCAACTTTAACTATTTTGTTCATGTGTTTTACTTTAATTACAGCATTGATCCAGGAGATGGTGAGATTCAAATTCACTTTGATGGCATGAAAGCTGTGACCAGTTTTGGAGATGTTCAGTTGCGACGTCTGTCCACTAAGTCAGCAGTCTTGCCTACTGATCATGCTCTGTCAACTCAGTGGATTTGGTATTGGATGGATGAGAGCAACATTTGGAAAGAGTATGAACCACTGGTATGTCTGTTTGATAACCAGCACTCATTCATGCAGAGACCTGGGGTTGAGGGGGTGGGGGGGAGGGGGGGGGGGTCAGGTGCAGAGGCCTCCAATTACCATATCTGAGAAATTAAGGTCAGACATTATCATGCCCTCTGTGTACCTTGGGGTATTTGACATCCTCATGTTCTTTACCTCAAAGAATCCTGGCCCCATTTCTGGCAGGGAAACTGAGGGAAAATGCTTTTGCCTTGGATGAGTCTAGATTCAAATAATTTTCCTTTTTTATTATACCCAGGGCATTTGCACAGCTTTTTGGTCCCCGCCATAGGGCATTTGCCAATTTTTTTTTCACACATGGGCACTGCCGAATTTGACAGATGCATAATGCAAATCCTCATTGCTTTGAACTATAAAGCCAAGTTGGATCTGTTTTTTTTTTCTGCGTTTTTTTCTGCTTTGATACCTTTTGAATTTGTCATAATACAGGTTGTATGCCTAGCCTTGTAACAGAAACAAATTGTTGTCTGAAAGACAAAAAGGCACTGATTTCACTGATTCAAGTAGATTTTGTTGATCTTGTGAGACCACAGACATTATTTGGTCTGCAGTGCATAGAAACGTCGGTGGGAATCCACTTCATGTATCCATCATTATAGTGTATTTAGATTGTGCCAGCTACCATAGCATTATGCAAGCAAAACAGAGTATTTGTTTACTGGTACATATACGTTCAAAGAGTACCATTTTCTTCAATCAATTTATACTCCTTGGAACCTTTGCGTACTTTATTCATGCCACAAAAAACAAAAACTAGAGAAAGATGCTGTAATAAATGTGAGTTGGCTTACAGATAGACAGTTTGTTTTATGGAGGTATCATGACAATATTACCTTTAAAAACCTATTAAAACTTTATGATGAAATTATCTTTACTACTAATAGTAAAAATAATTAGATTGTAAAACAGTCGGTTTTTCCCTCTTAAGCTTGGGAAGGCACAAAGCATCGACACTTGCAAGGAGAGGAGCGAAGTGCTGATCCTGGCGCGCGAGCCTCACACACACGACGAGGCGTCTCCCCAGTCTCACTGTCTGTATTGAGACTCGCTCCAGTTCTTTTCCACCGCTTCAGCTATCGCAGCTTTTTTGCACTGGACTCGAACAAAAATACAGACTGTTTTGCAGTCTAAATAAATAACCTCATCTGTAAGAGTCATGTATACGGGGTAATATTAATAAATAAACTTGTGTACATTTTCGATGCATCGATGTTGTATGTATGGAGATACAACTTTCTCAATTCTTTCCCGAATAATAAATTATCATTTATTACCACACATGATGTTTTCCACATTGCTGATGAACCTCGGTCTTCTCCTTCCCGTCCCCTGGAGAAGACCCTGGGAACGAGGTTGATTGCTGATCCTAGCAGTGTGCAGGACGCGTGTCATACATGAACCTAGTATATGGCCTAGTTCGCCACAAGTCTCTCGTAGCTCAGTGATTAGAGCATCCGAGCAGTGTGCGGAAGGTCATATGTTAGACTTACATTGTAAGCTTGAATCCTGTCAGGCACTCAGATTTGGTTTCTTTGTCCACGTTCGTGACATGATATAGAGCGTTTTCACTGACGTCATATCAAAATTCAGAAGCAGTTTTCGATTCTAAAATGTTTATAGAATTGTAGAGAGTTTAAAACTACACATCTGGGCCAAAATTCGAAGCGCAAGAGCATTTCATTCAAGAGTTATAGGCGAATGAGTATAGACATTTTTAGTAAGAAATGTATGGAGCGGCCATCTTGGTGTTCCACTTAGGAACACCAACATGGCGGCCAAAAATTTAGACTTTAAAGTCTTAATAACACCAAAAATCTCATCACAAAATATTGTATTCACTATAAGAGGCATGAAATCGGCTTATAAGCATCTATAATTCATTAATAACTTTCAACTAGTTCAATTTGGTTATTTTCACGGCTTATCTGAAATACCGTGACGAATTGCGTGATACATTTACAACCTTTATAAATCGAAAACAAAACATCGTTAAAACCTGAAACTTTTTGTGAAAGATTATAACACTGGTATCCACATACCATGTTAGAAACAGCTTTGTAGGATGTATACCTTAGATTTTTTAATTTTTATGACGTCATGTGAAAACACTCTATTGATCATCACGCATTGTATTTATTTTAGGGGACAGTCAAACATGTCCATGAACAAATAGAATCGATGTTCACGAGCGGAAAGCCCTTTTTCAAATTTAAAGTTGATGGTGAAGACCACAAGATCTTCTTTCGCAAATTGCCTATGTGTCAGCAAAACACGAAGCCGCCAATCACCACAAAAAGAGTGTCAAGAAGACCTTTGTTTAGATCAACATCAGAAACACAGGAACTTCAAAGGTGAGGAAAACTCCGGGGGGGGGGGGGGGGGGACACCCATATAAAAATGACGGGGTTGCTCGTCGGAAAGTTTCGAAAAAAGACACCCTAAAAGGTACCAGATTTCTCGTATGATGGGCGTGGCTCAAATGAATTTTTACCCCAAAGAGGTACCAATTCTAAAAGTTCCTGTCATATATAGGTACCGCGATAATTCTTACAGGGATTATTTTAGATTTTAACACCCTAAGCGGTACCAATCTACAAATTTTGACTCCCCCCTTCCCCCGAGAGGAAAAGTCTGTATCATGGCCAGGTTTTAGGTTCGAGGGCTCGGTAAAGTGCTTTGCCACTGTGCCTGCAAAACCGTTTTCCCTTTTCAGTGCAAAATGATGCTGATTTTTTTTAACTTTGTTAGATCTGGACTACATAAAAATGTAAAGTCGAAAAAGTGGCACCCAACCAGTTCTACTTACCGTATAATTCCGAAAGTAACATTAATTTTGAGATCTTGATTGGAAATCCCGAAAGTAACGGCCCTCCTGAAAGTAACGGACTTACTAATCTAACAAAAACTTTGGAAAATAAACTATATTCTCTCAAAAGCAGCCCCGATGCAACAATAGCTGACTGGTTCATTCCTACGTCACTCAGTCCTCAGAAATATTAGTCTGACGGCACGATATCGAGGCTCGTCTGTCGTCATGGGACATCTCTGGACTATTTATTATCATTATTGACGAGAGTTAATTATCATTCTACGTCGGTCAGTTTTATCGAACGTTACCTTTTTTCGTTTAAGTTTCTATTTTAAATACGTTGGGTAATGAAATGTTATAAAAAATATCAAATAATGTTTTTAGTTTTTGTACCTTTTCCCCGAGGTCCAGTGCCACTGCAGTTATAGGGGGAATATGTTTCCACATTTTTTTGGCCACATCTAAAGGATGGTTTTTAGTGGTTTTTCGTATCATGACGAAAGTTGCGGCCCCTCAGGGCTGCTAATAACGAAATTAACCGGTGCCGCTACTTTCGGCGGAATTCTACGGTACTTGATAAAAGAAACTTGACACCAGCTTGCGTCAATCTTATCTTATTCTCATAATTGTCTTTTTAGCACTACAAGACGTAATTAATTTGCGCACTATATATGCAATTTAAGGTGGCTGAGTTTTTCTCAGTCTTTTTTTTTTTTTCATTGCAGACCTCTTGAATTGCCAGTTCCCTTGGAGCCTGAGTCACCTCTCACAACTGGGGCACCAGGCCGCCTCCCATCTCAATGGACGAGTGTCCCAGAAAGCGAGGAGGATAAACCCGTCCCTCTTTCCGCGAGTTCAGACCAATACAAACTGGCTGAGAGCCTGTTTCGGCAAACCATGTCAGAGAACAAGGCTGCTATTATCGCCATTAAACGAGTTCAGAACCCGTTTATGTGGGAAAAGTATGCAAGGTGCAGTGCTTGTATTATTGTTTATCTGATACAGTCTGACTCTCGCCAACGAAACTCTAGGCAATTTTGCAGCCGATTTTGATCGTCAGTGAAAATCGCAAGCGAATTTCGTCGCTGCCTGCTGCGGACACACTGTGATTTTTATGGCGATTCCCGCTCCTCGTTCGCTTCCAGGACTTTCTATGCGTTTTTAATGGCAGCTTCCGTCCTGACGTTCATGTGCAGGAGGCTTTTATATAAAATCGCACAATCTGATTGGTTGAATTATTTGTCGATTCGCCGCGACGAGCGTATGAAATCGCTGGAACAGGCACAAAAAGTGAATGACAGCGATTTGGTATCGCCGATATCTTTCATGCCTAATATAAGCGACCGCGGCGATCAGCGAAAATCGCCGTCACAGTACCTGGCACACCTGGCGGTTTTCGCCAATCGCCGCGATCGGCGTATAAAATGGCCTAGAGTGTCGCTGTCTTTACGAAAGATACCCCAAATACGGAGAGCAGAAGTCACAGTGTCTAAGAGCACAAGTTAATTAGTTTTTTATTGTATTTTGTAATGTTTTTAATATGGCCCTTGGTAAATCCTTACAGTGACGTTGGTTTCCCCAAAAAAGGTTTTTATTTTATATTATAAAAAATTGTATTTCCACTCTTACCTAATTTTCTCTTGCTTTAGACTTATACCAAATTCTCTATAAAAAAAATGATAGAAAATGAATGTTAAATATAACGAGAACTCTCATTCCGATCACTGTAGGAAGAAAGAACAAATGGAGAAAAGGTCCCGCACCAAGAACAGCCCAGTGAATGAAAAGCTTCTCTTCCACGGAACCGACTACCAAAATGTCGACACCATTTGCGAGGAGAACATTGACTGGCGAACCCAGGACGAGGATCGAGCTGCCGCTTTCGGTGAAGGAGCTTACTTCACAGAGCAATCCGCCCTGAGCAATCTCTACTGCAAGCAGGACTCCGAGTCCATGCGCTATATGTTCCTGGCCGAGGTGTTGGTGGGGTCATGTGCTAAAGGTGAGCCATCGATGAAACGACCTCCCTACAAGACCGATTCCGCCTCTAAGAAGGAGCGTTATGATTCATGCGTGGACAATGTTGAGAAGCCGACCATTTTTGTGCTGTTTGACTCGGATCAATATTACCCGAGCTTTTTGATTAAGTACAAAATGAAATCCAAGGTAGTATGTTAAGTAACTACATGTTAGTGGCATACTTAATAGTAAGGTGTTTGGGTGCAAAATGCGCTGTTACAGTCAAACCGGATGTTCTTTTGATGGCAACTTTGCAAACTTCCGCCGCAACATTGGTATTTTGATTGACAGTTTGCTTCGAGCAAGTTGGAAGTTGTGCGAGCAAGTTGCAACTTTCGCGAGCAAGTTCCTATTTCAATCTTGCTGTCAGTTGCCGGATTTCTGAATTGAAAGTACTGGTTACCTTGCAGTATTCCACAAACTCTATGATGCCAGGAGTAGAAACTGTTCGTTCCTCTCAGCCAGGTTTACCGGGAAAATACGTCTCGTGTTGTAAAAATCTGTTTACAATATTGGATACAGTTTGCCTTGATAATCCAACAATGCGTGCGATTTGTTCTTGTTTTACACAAGACGACCATTATTCTCTCTCTTTTCTCAACCGAGGTGGTATTATTGCGATGTACGTGAGCCATAACTGAAGAAGGACGTGTTTTCACAAAATTCGCAATTTGCAACTGACAACAAGTTTGAAATAGCAACTTGCTTGCGAAAGTTGCAACTTGCTCGCGTAACTTCCAACTTGCTCGAAGCAAACTGTCAATCAAAATACCAATGTTGCGGCGGAAGTTTGCAAAGTTGCCATCAAAAGAACATCCGGTTTGACTGTAAATGATACCTTAACTCTCTTTATGTTGATCGTTTTGTCTTACGATTGATATCGTTTTCGAGTAGTAAACGTTGCTGTGAACGCTTTTTCCACACCATTATACCGCCAGTTTGACTTGGCTCTAATCTATTGGCCTATTGCAGCTGGTGGTCACGTGAGCTACTCGCGCTTAAATTATAGGAGATGGAAAGAGCATGCCGAACTTTAGACTGCTTATTCTGAGGACATTGATTTTGTGGTGTTTGGATAACGAAAAAAAATTCATTGTATCTGTTCAACTGTATTCTACGTAAAGTAGATTTTTCAACTTCAGACCGTCATAAAATTTAACACTTACACATCAATAGTCCATCAAGTGCGAACGTCCTAATCTGAGTATCAGGTCCTTCCTTAGTGTGGGGGGGGGGGGGGGGGAGAGAGGAGAAAGAATGGGAGAGGGGGGTGGGGGGGGGGGGGGGAGGAGAAGGAAACAAAGGCCTGACACAGAAGCATTTATTGCCTTGTGTGAGTGTCCGAATTCTGGGCGTTGCGCTGATTGGACGTGACACAAAAGGCTCAGCTGTTACGTTACTACAGCTGAAATGCAAACTCTCACATCGAAGATTGTTTTGAAGAGAAATCATCATCGCAAAAGTTAAGATTCCATCGCCCAAGTAATTTATGCGCTCGGGTTTATCTTACACGTACGTCTTGCGTAACGAGGGACTCCTTCCCCCCCCCCCCCCCGCACCTCCCCCCGGAATAGCCTGAAGCTCAGGTTATGATCGTCCGGTTGAGTGTAGTCCTTAAAAAAACTGTTGTTGTTTTGACATCGAGTAATGTTTCCACTACATGAGCGGAAGTCATCTTCATCTCCAGCTGTCTAGCCAAGTTCTTCACGTGCATGCTCTTTCTATTTCTGGTATTAAGATATATCCCTTACTTTATACGGTGTTCTCCATCATGTTTGATTGAGTAACTTGCGGCAAAGGCTATGTTGTATTGTGCGTCTGCACTCGATTAAGCACTTGTGAATAAAAACGGGCAACTTGTAGTAAGGTCAGTGCAGATCACGGATTATCGATAACAATGTAGCTTGCTTGATGTCGCAGTCGTATATTTAATGCTTGTTGTTTATCCTCTACAAAAATGTAGCACTTGAAATATTGCTAGTCTACTTAGGGCAACGTTCCTAACATACTTCATCTCCGAAGATAAAGTAAAGTCAATCAAGTTCATCTTGATGTTTTGAAGTGCATCAAAGTGAACCCTCCCCTCCTCTTAAACAAGCAACCAAAAAACAATCGAACATATGAAACAAACAAAAAGAAAAAAATCCGTGTTTAATAAACTGTATGTAACATACAATTCTTAAGATTTATTTTCAGATGGAATTTGTTGTTTACTTAACTAAAACTCCCCTTTCACCAAAGTGCACAGCCACAGGGATACCACAATAAGGTGAATGGGGAGAAGTTTTGTGAATTAGCTCAAGATGCTATTCGATCTTTCCTGAAAAAAAAAATTGAAAGTTTTGTAAATGGACAAATGGATTCTGTCGTTATTACCCGTAAGGTAATGAGTGTATTCCCCTCGTGTTATTGATACTCAGATGAAATGGCTTTCCCTTTTGTTTCTTAGTCATCGAGGTGGAAGTTTCATTTTTTTTTAAAAAGCGACGTTAATCATACCAAATAATGCAAGATACCAGAGACACGAAGGGTCGAGTTAAGAGACAGTACTTATCGACAGGTTTTTAAAACCCGCGAATGTCGAGTACCACTTTTGATGGTGGAAAACTGTCCTTTTTTTAAATACTTACATTTTTGGTATCATTCTTTATGGGCACCCAATGAGGAATGTTGAGGGAACGTTGTACTTTTTTCATATTATTTTTTGTCTTTAAAGGAAACTCGTGTTGAGCTTCTCGGTTCTTTTAGCTGAATATCTTCGGATATGTTCGTGACAACGTTGAAATGCTCGTGCGGTTTTCAGATTGGACTATAAGGCTAAAGCAAAGAATTATCTTCGGGTACGTTCGTTGAAATGTCGTCCGGTTTTCTGATTGGACCATAAGCAACGGAATATGTTCGGGTACTTTCGTGACAACGTTAGAGTGCTTACGCGGTTTTCTGATTGGACTATAAGCAACGAAATACCTTCGGATACGTTCGTGACATCGTTGAAATCATGCTCGTGCGGTTTTCTGATTGGACTATAAACAACAGAATATCTTGGGGTACCTTCGTGACAACGTTAGAATGTTTTCGCGGTTTTCTGATTGGACTATAAGCAACGGAATATATTCGGGTACTTTCGTGACAATGTTGAAATGCTCATGCGGTATTCAGATTGGACTATAATCAACGGAACTGATCTTCGAGTACGTTCGTGACAACGTTGAAATGCTCGTGCGGAGTATCTTCGGGTACGTTCGTGGCAACTTCGGGATGCCCAAACGGTTTTCTGATTGGACAAATATAAGCACTGAATCTCTTCGAGGAAAATAAAAAAACGGCACATATGTGTCCGAATGAACAACTCAGAAACTCGTGGACTGCTTTTCTAAGAGAGATTAAATTCCTCGGTCGATGAGATCACTAACTGAACAAAGAAACAAAATTAACTTATAATTATGACAGAAAAGGAGTAAAAAATAAGGGTTCAACAATCCCTTTTAACTGTGCACAATGATAATTTGGTGTTTTTATCAGCCAGAGCCATGCCTTGATTTTCTTGAGTTAAAACTTTTGAATCGTTGAAACGTTTCAAACAAATCTCGGAAGAAAAAGAAACGTCCAAAACATGAAACACGACTCGTTGGCTGTCGCATATTTGGACTTTGAACTTCAAGGGGCCCATGTCAGCTGAGAGAACAAAAGTCCCGTGGACAAACATGCTAATAAGGGGACTGTGATTAACACCCTTGTTTGTCTGTGTTTTACGGCATGACTATTAAAAAAAAGTAAAAATTAAAATTGAACAAGGCAACACACAAAACAAAAAGGTTTTGCTGATCTTATTTTAGTTTAATCTCGTTTCATTCTCATCAATTTGCGAGATCTGATTTCAGTACAGCTGTAAAAACAATTCAAAGGATTTAGAATTTTTATTTTCGCCTTTATCGCCGAAAAGTTAGTTATTTTCTGGTTTTATTCCGTGTTAATGATGGCTGAGGGTCCATCTTGATCGTTTTCGAAGTATTCGCCGATATCCTGTGATAATTCCAAGCACTATCGCTTCGATAGAGAATACGTGCCACAACGAACTTGTTCCAGAGACATTTCCAGTAATCTTCGGCGATTGAAAACAAGTCGGGAAAACATCAAGATTGAATGCCACCTAATACTTTTAAAAGCTGGTTTATTTGGAAAAAAAGAAGGAGACTCAATTACAATCTGTCGCCCAATACAGGGATTTGTTAGGAACACTTTGCAACTGTAGTCTACTCCGCTTCATGGCACAAACAGGGCCAAGCCCGAGCGAAGAATTTCCTTTAATTTATCCAAACAAATCAAAGATTACTGGGGTGCGCTTATCCCCGTTGCGACTTAAATAATAAGTCATGCCTTTGCTAGTTTTCTTGACATGATTGTTTTCTTTAAAAATGGCGAAATGACTAATGCTCGTTTATATTTCATCAAAGGAGTATGTAGTAGGTGCCAGATGCTGCATTCCGAGGAAAGAATGAATAGAGAAATAAAAACATGTCAGACAAGTGAACTTTCTTTTTTAAAAAATAGCTAAGTATAAGCCACATGGAAACATCCTATCGAATTGAAAAGGTTATTCTTGCTTGCACTTAAGTCGTTACCGTAGGACTCGTCAAAATTCAGAAGCATTAAAAAGTATATTTCGATTCCAAAATGTCTATGGAATTGTAGAGATCCAAAAAAAAAAAAAACGTTACAGCACTTTCCAGTGATGCTGTTTTTTGCTTCACATAGATTTTTTTTTTTATTAAAAAAATTTGTCACATTATATTAAACTTTTTGCATCTTGGGCACTTTTTAGAGGCGAAGGAAAGTTGTTGAGTTAGTTGTAACTCTAGTTAAATAAAAGGCGGTTTTTATGATAAATTCATTTGCCTACGATTGCCAGATTTCAGTTTATCTTTTTGCGGCTCTGCTTTGTGATATATTCTATTTCAAGTACATAAATCAAAAGTTTTGTTTCATGTCAAAAAGAGTGCGATAAATTAAGGATTCTGGTAAAATAACATGTAGTTGTAGTCAAATGATATTATCATAAAAGAAAACTTACTATATTGGGGTATTATTTTTGTGCGTAGTTGCTTACTGGTCGCTCCACTTTTAAGTACTCTATTCTGGTAATATTTAGAGTTTAAGAAATGTTAAATTACTATTATATTAGTTAGATTACCATTTATATCAGAATAGTTTTCACTAGCTGAATCTAATATATCTTAGAATGCTAGTAAATGTTTCGTAATGACTGGCTGTTAATGACATTCAAGGAAATACCCTAAAATAAAGTTAAACGATAGATATTGAAAAGAGACTTGATGGTGTATGGAGTATTCTTGTCTACACTGTGTCATGTAAGATACTTATATTAGTATTAAGGGGGTGAATATAGAGGGCAAAATTACTGGATGCTGATTGGCTGACGAAGAGGGCATTTTTTCTTAATTGAGGGCAAAATTACTCGCTCCTGATTGGTCGAGCATCAAAATTTCTCACTCGTGATTGGTTGAGCGCGTCGTTCTCGTTGCATTCAGTTGGCTTGGCGGGATTTTGAAGAGAATTTACAAACAGTGCGCTTGCATGTTTCGCCGGAGATTTTGTTATAAAAAAAGGAATGAAATCGGAAGATACCCAAGAAAGGAATTCTACATGTGTATTACAGCATTTTACGCCAAACAGGAAGCGATTATTTGTGTCAAATCTTGGATTAACTAGGCGCCTGCAGGCCAGTTTGCGACGTTGAAAACCTCGTAGAAATTCATTCATGGCGCTGGTGAAAAGGACTTCATTGAAAAAATGCGGATTTCTGCGGACCTAAAGAAAAGAACTTTGACAGATTTTGCTGAAAGGGAAAAAATACGTTCAACAGGAGAAAGAATAAGGCTAAAAGAAGTAATTAAATCGCTAAACGTGCAAGCAAGGTTGAACTCGCCATTTGTTGTTGTTGTCAAAGCGGCAAAAACTTCAAACACAGGTACGCTTGAGCTTATAACTTGCTTTGTTTTTGTCGTAAAGTGCCTTTTATCGAAAAAGTTAAGCTATGTTCTCTAGATGTACATAACAGCCAAATGTATCTTTGACCGATTAAAAATTTATTTAACCACAGCGAGTTGAAAAGTTTTTCTTGTCAGTTTGCGAGAGAGTATTTTCACTTCGGGTAGTTTCAAGTCTGAGTGACTCTTAAAAAGTCTGAAAGCTTTCCCTATAATTTTGCCCGCTAAGTTATAAACAAGTAATCGCATGTTCCCTCGTAAAATTAAGTATTAATATCACTTGTGTTTTCAATTTCTACAGCTTCTGAAAACACAAGTGATATTAATCCTTAATTTTTAATACTCGGGCCCATGCGATTACATATACTTAGGGGTATATTCTTATTTTGATTAGTAAATCCAATACGTAATGGGGAAACGCACTGACCTATTGGTTAATAGAACCGAGCAAGGGCGGCTATTTTTCCATCCCCCTCCCCCTCCTCGTTCACAAAACCCCCGCCTCCGAGCCCGATTGCTTTCTCCACGATATATCACGTGCTATGGACCTTATCAGAGTATAACGACTATAACGACTGATACTATTAAGCGATTAAGTAAAATGTTCACTTCGCGCGCGACAGAAATAGATAGGCAGTGGTGGCATCGAGCATGCAGTTCTTTGAAAACAAGGGCCTGTTTATATGGTCTCGGGTACCCGAGACAACCTTCCCCCCCCCCCCCCCCCCCCACCCCAGAAACAACTTTGCCGAGTGTTTATATGAGAAATTTGTCCCTGCTGACCGAGTCAAAGTTGACCCTACTTAATTATTCACAACGCTGCTTAAATATTCAAATCTAAAGTTCCCCTTTGTATTTTTGCTTTTGTGGTCTCTTTTATTGAAAATTCCTCTTTTTGATTCATATTTTGTTCGAATCGTTTTTTTTAAACAAAACTGGCCAAAACTGGTCTCAGCGTGACAGGTAGAGTTATAAACTCCAAATACAGCTATCGTATACCTGTTCTTTTGAGTTTGTTTGATTCATTCGATCAGTGTGGACTTTGCTGATTTACATTTTACTTCTTCAATGCGAATTTGTGTTCTAAAACCTAAAAACTTGGCTTTAAATGAAGCTACACAACACGCAGAACACCGTCAGTTGCCCCGGGTAGGCGAGCCAAAGTGTTTATATGAGAAAAAGTTGTCCCACCTGCCAGGGTTACCGTACCTGCCGAGGCGAGGTAGGGTAACCCTAGTTCTCGTCTCTCGTATCTCTCTCGTCTAGTTCTTAGCGGAGCTATCGCCGGGCCGAAGGCCCGGCTGCGCAGCTCCATACTCATAGAACCGATGCCCGCATTTTTCATGGTCATGGCTAGCGGAATGTTTCGCGGGCGCGTGTGTGTGCCGCCCGCACGCGCCCGCCCGTGTTGGGCAATTTTGAAACCAACGCGAGGCTGTGTTTTTCGCGAGGCTACATGGCCAATGTGACGTGAGCTCGGTAAACACGTCAGTTGGAGCTGTGTTTAGCGGAGAAAACCGTTTTAAAGTATTTCCCTGCATTTTTTCGTGGTTTGCTACTCAAGACAGGTTTCACATTTTTCAAACAGTGGTCAAGACCGCATTTGAGGCTGCGTAACTCTGCAAATCAAGCGTTTTTGGAGGAATATAGAGCTAAGTGCTTATTTTTAAACCTGATTTCGTTTGAAATTGAAGCTAGTAGCTCGTCGAGGCATTTGTTTACAACTAAACTCTTTTGAGTTTAATTATTGTGCTTCCGACCTTTTCGCCTTTAGTTTAAAAGCTTAATATCATTAGTTTACAGTTCTATATTGTGCAATTTTTTAGGTTATATGTTGGCTACACAGCCGTCAGCTCGGTAAACACTTTAAAAGTTGGATCTTTCGCAGTGTTTAGCGGAGCAGTAAAGTCGTTATTTCCCTGCATTTTTTCGTAGTTTGCTACTCAAGACAGGGATAATTAATTAAGGGCCTGTTTATATGGTCTCGGGTACCCGAGACAACCCTCCCCCCGAGTTACCCTGGGCGAGCTAACTTTTCACTTATTTCTTTGAAAAATTCAACCAACCGTTTACATGAGAATCGTAACTCGTCTCGGGGGGGCGAGACAACTCGGTTGGGCGAGTTGTCTCGCCTCGGCAGGTAGGGTAACCCTGGCAGGCGGGACAACTTTTTCTCATATAAACACTTTGTCTCGCCTACCCGGGACAACTCACGATGTCCTGCGTGTCACGAAAAGTCAAGATTTTAGGTTTAAGAACACAAATTCGCGCTAAAGAAGTAAAATGTAAATCAGCAAAGCCCACAGTGATCGAACGAATGAAAGAAAATCAAACGAACAGGTATACGATAGCTGTATTTAGATTTGAATATTTACGCAGCTTTGTGAATATTAAAGTAGGGGCAACTTTTAACTCGGTCAGCAGGGACAACATTTCTCATATAAACGCTCGGCAAAGTTGTCTCGGGGGGGAGGGTTGTCTCGGGTACCCGAGACCATATAAATAGGCCCTAATTAAGGGATACTCAGAAGCCGCTTCAGTGGAAAAAGAAGAACTTTCAGGGATAAAATCTTGCTTCGAGGAACCCTCATACGTTTTTATCAATGCAGGAGCAATGCGGGAAGATGTCTTGTTTTTATTACGGATTTCAGATTTCAGAACCGAAGAAGCGGAGTTTTAACGAATTTCCAAGCGGTCCAGTGACTTAAAGGTAAAATAAATCACATTTTTCGATGGGAATTTACGTTGATATCAATTTTTGATTGACTTTTCCTTTGTGTTCTCTTAAATTTTGGAGACATGTTTATGAAACGTGCTCAAATTAAGTCGTGTTTGTTATCTTGAATTTCATCGAGGACAGCTCTGCCTTGATGCGCTATTAATGGTATACGTGTTTTTAAACATAAACTAATGGAGATTTGAATAACATTTTTCGAAAGAAGATTGTGTTGTCCATTTTTATGTGTTTGTTCATTCATTACATAGATTGAAAAGCGGTTTTATGTAAACAAAACAAGACTTAGATTTTCTGTCAGGCTTCACTCGCGTCGCCTTATGCAAATATGTTTGTGTATTTTTGCAATTTTGATTTCCAAATCAGTTTCTCGGGCAATTTTTGACAAACAAAAACTGTATTTTATTCGGAAAGTAGTCGTACTAGTTATTCCAGACAGAGAAAAGTTGTTTTTGTGAACTTTGTACTGTGCAGACTGTCGGGTAATACTGTTTTTTGAGAATTGCTAAAATTGAAAATTTTACCACAACTGCCGCTAAACTCGCAATCTGATTGGTCGACGTGAGTGGTAAATGAGAGTCCAGACAACGGTGCTGACGCGAACATCACGCGCGCTTGAAAACAACCAATCAGATTGCGACAAAGTTATAGACAACGTTTGCTCTTTCTTTGCTGTCACGTTTGTAACAAGACTTCGATTTTTCCTTGTATTTTTTTCTAAATATTGTTGTAAAAAACAAATTTACACCGGTTTTCCGTGGTTTGGACTCTTATTTACCACGATTTACGTCATTACATGGTCAAAATTTGTTGCTGACTCACTCGGCTGCGCCTCGTGAGCCCACAACATTTTGACCATGTGATGACGTAAATCGTGGTAAATAAGAGTCCACACCACGGAAAACCGGTGCAAATTTGTTAAATAGCCCGGTCGTCAATCTTAATCCTTTCACCTTAGTTAAGTTTCACCTTAGTTAAGCTTGTTCCTTTTCTCCAGCTCATTTCGATTTTTACCGTAATTTGTACTCGCAAGAACCTGTTAATTTAACATTCCAAAGCGAATTTTTGAACAAACTTGAAAACAGATTAAGTGAGAGGGAAATTTTATCCTGCGAAGAATTTTTTTATCTTTGGCTGAAATAATACCCACGCAATGCGTGGACTTTCTTCAGGGAAAACCCCCTGTTCAGACGGATTACCTCAAGAATTTTATGCTAAATTCTGGGATCTTTTAGGCCCTATTCTGTTCGAAATTATAAATTTAGTTTGGAAAATAATTCTCTCAGTGATTCAATGGAAGGAAGCGTGACTAGATTACTTTACAAGAAAGATGATAAGAAAAACCTCAAAAATTGGTGGCCCGGCCATTTCGCTACTCAATGTTGATTACAAAATTTGTTCAAAAGCTCTAACAGACTTTCAAAAGTGTTACCCTCGATTATTTCAAGAAGATCAAACTTGTTCCGTCCCAGGTAGGACGATTTTTGAGAATTTATTTCTCTTGTGTGACACTCTAGATTATATAAATATTACCAAGTATCTTGCTGAATATTGATCAAGAGAAAGCCTTTGACAGGGTAGAAAAACATTGGTAAACTTTTTACCAATGTTTTAAGTCGTTTTGGATTTTGCCCTAATTTCCAGCGTCGATTTCTACATTATACTGTCAAGCAAATATGAAAATTATAGTTAATGGTTTTTTGACTAAAGAAATTCCACTTGAGTGGGGGGTGAGGCAGGGAGATCCCCGGTCTCCACTTTTGTCCGTTTTATGCGCAGACGTTTTGGCTACCAGTATAAGAAAGGATGATACTATTGAAGGTTTTCTCCTTCCAGAAGCATGAGGAAAGCGTTTTAAAATTCACCAATGAATGCGGATGACTCCACATGTTTTATAAACGATATTTTTTCTCTAGACAAATTGTTTACCTTACTTCACAAATACCAGACAGGTACAGGGACTAAATTAAATGTGGCAAAGAGTACAGAAGCCATGAACTTAGGAGCTTGGTGCTCACGTCCGAACACTCCTTATGGCCTGACGTGGGTGTCAAGAATGCGAATCTTGGGTGTCTGGTTTAGCAATGGTACTGCAAATGTGGAACCAGTTAACTGGTTACCACGCCTTTCCAAGCTAGATTAAAATTTGAACCTGTGGAAGGGTGTGGGGTGTTTTCACTCCCACCCTATCGGCACTACTCAATACTAGGTTTTTAGTCAATGTTAAGACTATTTTCTTTTACCTAATGGACTTCTGCTGACGACGAGAATGACATGCGAGCACTCTTTTTCATTAAGACCATACTTTATGGTATATGGGTTTTTCGAAACAAAGCAACTTTTCACAACGGCACCGAGAACTCTCGGGCCACTGTAAGGGACATAAGGAATGACATCACAACACAGTTGCAAATTGACCGGGGGGGGGGTACTTTGCACATTTTTGGGCGGGGGTGTGCCGCTGGGACTCTGAGACCCTTAACCTATACTATACCATTTTAGCTGCATTTTGCAACCCTATTCTAGACTAAACACCGAAAAATCCTACCCTATCCTAGACCTTTTCTAGACTCGCTATTTTGCAGAAACTCGTTCACTATCACAGTCTAAGAAACCAGGGGTCAGTAAAAATGTCGTACAGCACACCTTACCGATTATTAAATGCCATTTGCCAGTAAACCTCGTCTAGTGTCTCTAGTCTAAATTCTTCATGCAACTGATCAGTTTTGCAGAAAATGATACCCTATTCTGGACCAAAAATCTCTGATTACTATACCCTATCCCAGACTAAACTGCCTGAAAACCATACCCTTCACAGCGGCACATACCTATATAGCTCATATATGGGAGTACCCCCCCCCCCCCCACCCCCCACCGCGAACAGAAATTTTCTGCTTTGTGGTGTCATCCGAATATTTGTGGAATACAACAGTCAAAGCTTGTGACTAATAATTTTGGTACTGGCAACTCATCATTCATTACCAGAAATGACTAAAGTAATCATGTGCAAACCAGAAAGGACTTTCAAGTGGACCAAACGACCGGAAATGAATTTTATAAATAATCCCTTATGGACTAGACTTTCAAGTGACTGTAAACCGGAACTGACCTTGTATTATTGTAACCGGAAATGAGTAGCTTTAACTCAGGATGCCTTGTAACCGGAAATGACTAGCCTCTCAGGATAATATTGTAAACTTTAGGGATTTGTTATTGATAAATAAAACATTTTAAAAGAAAAAAAAAACTTTTGTTGTGTTTAGCGGAGAAAACGGTTTGCAAAATCATTTTTCCCTGCTTTTTTTCGCGGTTTGCTACTTAAGAGAGGTTTCACATTTCTCAAACAGCGTGCTTTTGTGGAATTTGTGCAGTCTAAATGTAATGTGCAGACGGTCGCGTAATAAGCTTACTGTTTTTGAGAATTGCTAAAATTGAAAAATAGCCTGGTCGTCAATCGTAATTCTAATTTTTCTTGTGCTTCCGACCTTTCACCTAAGTTAAGCTTATCAACATCGTTTCTGTTCAGAGAGCTCCGCTGTTAGGCTAAGCCTATCTATATATATTAGTTCTCGTCTCTCGTATTTCTTGTTCTCGTCTCTCCTATTTCTTATTCTCATCTCCCGTATCTCTTAATATCTAGATCTTCTCTCGTATTGGTTGAAGTGGACATGACATTCACATGGTGAAATATATAACATTTCGCGCGTAGACTGTCGAGAAAGATCCGGCGGCCACCCGATTTACACGTAATAAATAAAGGGACAGTTTGTTTCTAAAGAAGCTATGGTGCCGCGTCGATGGGGGAGAGAAACATAAAAATTTAGTTTAATCAACTGAGTTGATAAGGTAAAACTGACGTTTACGAATGGCTAGGTAGCGCTCGAAAAGTCAGTTTGATGTCTTTACGGTAGCCAATTTACCTCCTCAACTCAGTTGATAAAATCAGATTTAAATGTTACACGCGTAATGTGAACTTGTATCGCGAGCCAAATAAAAGAACCTTTCTTATTCATGGCAGAAGTAACGGCTGATCTAGCAAGACAAAACATTGACGTGGAAATTGTGATTTTATTATCTTTAACAATAGTTCACATTTATGAATGCATAATTTTACTCCAAGAATAACTTTCAGAGATGTTTAAAAATTGCATAAACTATAGTTCTATCTAAAATCTCAAGTAAATATGTCTATGGGAAGAGCTTTGTAAACTAAAACCTCTACGAGAATTTGCGTTCCGGCTAGGATAGATACAATTGAGACTAAAATGGCCATCGAATGATCCAGATACCACAGGTCTCTGTGGGCGAAAATATATGTACAGTCACTGACTAACAATCCGATCATAAGAGCGGCCGATAACCCCGAGTCCAAAGAACTTCCCAACATTGCTGAACTATGCAGCTTTTTAGATATGAAACATTGTACGACTGCTAGCATGATATACAACGTACACCCAACTGATAGGATTACTACTATGCAAAACGACTTCCTTGGATGGTCCTTTTCAACAATTCTCTTGATCGATAACCCAGTTGTTAAAACACCGGTCAATATAAACGAAACCGCAAACGTTAAACAAGCTATTCTCTCCCTCTTGTGACCCAAACTGCCGTTTTCTGTGCCTCTAAACCTCCAGAGTAAAACGAGAGCGCAGAGAAGAGCGTTGGCGGTGTCGAAAGCCAAGGCGAGAGCTGATGAACTATCCGAAGCACCAGCCGACTGAAACGAAGCAATTGTCAGGCTCAATGACACCAAAATGCAAATCACAGTCACCCATACAGCCGCCTTTCTCCATCTCTTTCGCGTTTGTTCAGGCAGTTTTCTCTTAGTCCGATCTTTTGATATATTCTCGTCCATGACCGATACGCAAGGTGTGTTCCCAGCCTTTTCTTTTTGTACTTCATTCTTGTCCGGAGAGATTTCCGCGACGACTGTGAAGTTTCGTGAGACTTTCGACACTAAATTGCCATGACTGACATGACGAGAAGAACTCAATTTCTGCTCAGGATCCAAACATTTATCGGAATTCGTCTCCTCTTCGCTGTCTGAATCGCGATTGCTTCCATTTCGTCGCCAAGGGAACGAATTCATTCCTTTAGATGCCCTTCTACTCGCAGTAAATGTACTTAGGAACACTTTTTTCTCGCGCCTTGTCTCTAAATATTTCACTTAAATATTCTGTTTTGGGTCTATTTGTTATTCACAATTTCAGGCCTGAGTGATTTCTACAGAATAGCGAACATAGAAATGCATTTTACCGTAAACAAAATAGTTCGATCAAACAAATCTTTGGGGAATACAAAGGCAGGGAAAGCGCCAAATTTCCGATTGTAAGCAATGTATCGGCATATCAGTTGGCCATCAAAAGACAAATTGGTTAATCGAAACTCGCATTGATGCTAACTTAACTTTGTGCAGATAGTTTAAATAAATGGCTGGATGGTCATCCGCGACGAAACTCCACGGAAGGTTGAAGCAAGTGGTTTTTCTTATCAGGCTTTCTGATCACGCTACATGTAAATAATGGTCGAGTTGATACTGCCTGTGTTTTTACTCCTTTGATTCAAATAAATGAAAAGTTCGTAAGAATTTCAGAAAGATCGCAAAGTGAATAATTTATCAAGTTGTAAACAAACCACTGTAGCCTTAAAAGGCTTCACTTTATTAACCGTGAGGTTATGCGCATTGTAATTACGTACCGCTATGTTGTTAAATTTGGACTCTGCCGTAGAGAGCAGCCGTTGGGTGGGCGATGTGGCGGCTCTTGAAGGTCTCGATCACACCATTACTTCGATACCCTTCGAGAGAACAATACAACAAGCAACAGAAACAATGGTTCCTAACCCTAAATACAGAAGCAGCCACAACTCCTTAAACAATAACGCTGCTACACTACCGGGTGGTAGGGGAGGTTGTGGCTGTACATTGGCCATTTTGAGGTTGCGCATGAGACTGGGTCGGTTTCGTTTCGAATTGCACTATGGGGCTGTTTTGGGGACGCAATTCAAACATGGCGTCTGCCCAGGATGTAAACTGAAGCTGTGGTCTTGTCAAAAATGGGATGATAGTCCAGGTAAATATTGGAGAAAGTTCATTTCTATTCATCCTCACTCCACTTTCATTCCCGAGAGCACGAGAAGGATAAAAAACAAAACAAAACAAAAAAAACAAACAAACAAACAAGCAAACCAAAAAAGAGAATAAAAGATCTTATTTAGTTCAAAAGTGCTGACGGAATTAGAGTCTCGAAAGAGTCTCGAAAGTCTAATCAACTATTTATGGGGCCATTTTTGACATTTGTTCTAAATAGCTCCATTTTAAAGGTCTACAAAAACGGTACTCCGCAGTCACGACAATTTTTATTTCAAAGATTCGGTATACGAGTGTGAACTGGGTGGCCGCCATGTTGCTTTTGGATTTTTCTCTTTTATCTGGTGAGTTGATTCTTCTATAATATTAAATTTTGTTAATTGACTTCTTTGATTCATGTCTTCTAGCTAAGCAATCCGAAGCGTTCCTAATTAGATAAGTATAGATAGTTAATTAAACGTTGTCGCCACTTTCTATATCAAATCTACTTGGGGTCGTCATGGGTGGAGAGAGACTGTATTGTCCATTATGCTTCACGCGCCTCTGTTATTGTTTTGCCCTCTATTGTTTACCGGGGTTTTGTTTTTCTCACGGCAAACATTCTATCCTGTAGAAAGGAATCATATCATCTCGTGCTTCTGTTCTGTTCAAATGTTTTATATTAATTTACGTTCTTATGTGTTGCCTGATAAATAGGTACTCGAATAAACGTTTAACGACCGACATGGCCGATGCAAACGGATTACAAAAAGCTATAAGACCTTCCGGATTTTTCAACATCAAGAAAATGGCCGCCGATGCTCGCAGCACGCAGTGCATAATGGGCAATACTGGGTCTTGAAGAGACCAAGCCTTAAACCACCGACCTTCGGGTCTAAAGTCCAGCGCGATAACCACTACACCACCGCACCTGCACACACCACCGCGCCTTGACACACCACCGCGCCTTCACGCACCACTGCGCCTGCATACACCACCGCGCCTGCACACACCACCGCGCCTCCTCACACCGAAGCGCCTTCACACACCACCGCGCCTTCACACACCACCGCGCCTGCACACACCACCGCGTCTGCACACAGTTTCTGAAGTGGGCAATGGCATAAACTTCTTAGTGGCTTTTCATTACATTTATTCTTAACGTTGTAATAATGTGTTCACGACTGAGTAAATTGATTATTAAATG
Source organism: Cladopsammia gracilis (assembly GCA_022457155.1). Classification (NCBI taxonomy): domain Eukaryota; kingdom Metazoa; phylum Cnidaria; class Anthozoa; order Scleractinia; family Dendrophylliidae; genus Cladopsammia; species Cladopsammia gracilis. The sequence goes on along the minus strand of JAJGOT010000226.1, from coordinate 1,237,350 downwards.
AGTCATTAACATAAAAAAAATAATAATTTACGTTGTTGGATGAAAGCTCAAAGCCAAGACCGCAAGGCAGTATGGGCAGTTGTAAATAACCACCTTGGAATCAGGTTGTCAATGCGGGCGCGAAGGAAAATGGGCGACAATATGAAAGATGTCTGCCTCCTTTTGTTAAAGGAGGGAAACATAAAACCGATACGAATCATACTGCCTTCAAAGTGTTTGCTTATTTGAAAGTGCGGGGAGATAAAAGTACATTATAAGGACTTCTCAGTGGGATAAATTCTTGTAGTTTACTGAACTTTATAAAATGAAGAAACTGTTAACACCGTAGTCAACTGCCTTCTCTACAACTATGAATCTGGTAAATAAATTTGGGTGCTACGATTTCTGTGATCGTTTGTCGAGATGAAAGCTTGGCGACAGAACGCAAGACTATTGGAAATACTGTGTTCCGAAACACAGTTAGGGTTTTCGCGATCTTTGATACTAGAAGAGAAAGAGAACTAAAACAAAGGGCGCATACATTTCGCTTCTGCTTCCTAGCTTCCTAGCCTGTACAATAAATGAGAAAAATTATGTTTAAGTAACATATCTGACCCATGGTTGAACACTAGATCTTGTTTATTTAAAGAGTTGTTCATTCTTGCGGAATATTTCCAGCTTCTTTCATTTCATTTTATGATTAAATTATTTAAGCATGAATGATTTGAGGACGTTAACGGTGATGTGTGAAAGTACAACTTAAACTTGTTAACCGAGAACGTGTATTGTAAGAAAGCCTGATTAAATGTAATTTTGTTGTTGTTGTTCGAAATTTTTATCTGAACTATCTATAATTGTTAGTAAAACATCGAAGTGCTGGAGGACTGAAGTGCTGGTTCAACTGAAAGATACAGTCCTTGACGCATTGAGCTGTAAAAGCTTTTGTTAATATTATACCTTGTTCGGTTAAAGATTTCTATGTACACATATCTAATACATCACTAACACAAAACCAGTTACAAAACAATCTAGCTGAGCAGCCAACAAAAAGGATGGAAATGCTATTTCAGAGACCCTATACATCTTATTCCAAAATGGCGGGCAATTTAATATTATTTCAGTTGTATGCATTTCAATTAGCCCTCGTTGCCTCATTTTCGCGTGAGAATTCCGTTGCATTTTGCACATGCTGACGAGGCAACAAGGGCTAATTAACATACATATAAAAGAATAATAAATTGGCCACCATTTTGGAATAAGGTGTATATTTTAAAAAATCCCTCCAAGAAATTAAACTCGCGCCTTCGGCGCTCATGATGCCCTTTCCCCCCAATTACTTTTAACGTGCTACGACCCTGAAATCATAGTAGTGTAGCTTCTAATTTGTCTTCCTCTGTTCAAAAACATGTTTACTTTACAGCTTTTTTGATTCATTCTTCAGCCATTTCTCATATTCCTGCCCCCAAACGATGAAACAATTTCATATGGAGCAAATTCATGCCCCGACTCCCCATAGGTGCAAATTCCCTCTCCGCTCCCACCCACTCATCAACAATAAATTAAACGCTTTAGGTTATCACATAACTACGCATTTGTCCTTGTCTTTAGAGGGTCTCTTTGGCGTTTTGTCTTTGTAGGGTGGACTGGTTGGCTGGCGTGAAGGACGCGATGGCTTGTGATGTTTGCGTGAATTGTTTCTGTGCGCTCTAGAATCTCGTGGCGGTTCTGCTGCTGTTGCTGCTACAGCCACTGTTGCTACCGCTGCTACCGCTGCTACTGCTGTTGCTGCTGCTATTGCTACTTTACGTACAGTGGATGTACTCGCGGTAGATGTATTTGTGGTGTTTTCGTGTGGTAAGCTAGTCGGGGCACTTGAAGTCGAGGAAGCATAACGGCTTGAGACACCAGGAATTGCGACCGTACCTGAGACGGGAGAAGATGAAGACACAATTGACGTACCAGTGTATGGTGTACTTGCGCTACTTGCGCTATAGTATCGTTCACTGGATGCAGAGGAGTAACTGCCTGTACCACTAGACCCGCTTGAATAAGCCGATGTGCCAAGAGCGCTCAAGCTTATCGGCGTGCGATGTCGTGTGGTTGAAGTACTGCTTTGCGTTAGAGCAGCTCGTGGCGGTACTGCTGTTGCTTGAACATGACTAGGCTTTAGAGCATGCGCTCTTGCTGCAGGTTGTCTGAAACCACTGTGGTATCCATCTTGAACTGTTTGGGAAACTGTCGAGTACTCGATAATGTATTCTGGGTAGGACTGATCCGTATCAAAGACGACAAAAATGGTTGGAAATGATCTGTCATCTACACACGAGTCGTACAGATCGCTCGCGGGATCTGAAGGGTTCTTTGATGGTGGCCTTCGATAACTGGAGTGGCCATTAGTATATGAACCAACAAGAACTTTGGCCATGAACATAAACTTAGACCCATTGAGGTCTTCCTTGGCGTAATTGTCGCTGTAAGAGGAGTTCAAAGCGAAGTAGCTTCCTTCTCCGTACACGGTGGCGTTTTTTCCGTGTAAACGCCAATCAAAGTTCTGTTTGCAGATGGCCTCCACGATCTCGGGGTTGGTTCCATGAAACAACTGCCTCTCGTTCACGAACGTTCCCTTGGTGGTACCAGTCTTCGCAGCTGACATGTTTTGTTTTTTCCTTAAAGAATGCAACCAACAAATTAATAAAAGTACAATTTCGACACGTCTAAAGGAATCTCAAGCACAATACATACCAAACTCTTTGATCTCGATTCTGTACTATTCAAAGTAGTTCAAAGGGACAGACTCGAGGTGTCCGTATTATAGAGGTAAGGGTTGTATGATTTTTGGGAATTTCGAGACCAAGAGAACTGTCCCTAATAGAGAAGTGTCCGAATTATGGGGTGTCCATAAGGAGAGGTTCGACTGTATTTGATTTACAAACGGTACGGCTGTAATGTTTGTCCTGTTTTTACAACACTGTGTTATTAAATTTTTGGCCCGGGCAAAAATTTGACATGGTACTTACTACCTCCGTAGCTATTTATTTTTCTTTCGGACACATTTTAATGCAAAAAATATTTTGTAAGACATATGACAATCTGCATGATGGATCGCTGAGCTCGGAGTTGACTAAATCCTGGTGTACCGTTTGAAAGCATAGAACTAGAGACAAAACCCCATGTTTATACATCTAACTTCGTCCCCAGGGGAATCTCCCCGTTCAATGCATCAGTCTCCGAGCCAACAGAGCCCCTAAGAAAATCCTTGGTTATGGTGTTTTCTAGCCTGTTACGACACAGGGACACCAAGATAAAAAAAAACACTAAAATCGCTTTATTTAAGTGTCAATGTATTTACAACGACAGTACTAATTGAAGACTCTGTTTTTGCGTCTCCTACTGGTGATGGGACCGTGATCTTTATGTGATGGTCATCCGAGCCAGATGAAGGGTCTAAACGTTCATTAGATATCATCGTAAAGGTAACACCTTCGTCCTCAGTTATTTTAAGACCCTGAGTTTCCGCCCTGCAGACCAATGTTCTGAGATTAGAGATTAGCAAACGGTGGAGAAACCTGTTTGTCCGTGTTAACCAAACAACCAAAAGCTCCGGGCGTGTAATAGAAAAGGGCGTTTATTCAAAACTCTAAGGACTGACCCTGTTGTGACTTTTTTACTTCAAATTGAAGTCAGTAAACTTATTACTCATGATCTGTAAACATAATTTTGGATTTTTCTGACAGAAGTGTTGTATGTTCTGATTTGAAAACACAGAAAATTACACCAAACCAACCATGCCAACCAAACTGTTTAAAATTAATCCAATGGTATCTTTTTGGAATAATCATACTTTATTTAATTCCGAAATATAAAAACACCCAACAATAAATTCAGTAAATTTGACTACCTTTGATACTTTTCCCACATGAAAGGGTTTTGCACGCGTTCAATACTGACGATTTCCACTCTCCGCTTGATCGTTTTTCTGAAGAGTTTCTTGACTTCCTTAAATTCATGAGAATGTGGCGATAAAGGAACGCGTTTATATTGCGTTGAAGATGGCATTGGAGACCAGTGACTTGGTACATTAGGAGTTCTTGAATTTTTCTCTTGCTGCTTGTTAGCTGGCAATGCGTTATGGGACCTAAAACGGAAACATGCTTCATCAGACATATACCTTATTCAATAAGGTTGCTTTGAGCATTGGGCAATTACGCATTGGGAAGCTATTGTTTAGCGGTTACTCAAGCAAAGCATTGCATTGTGTTCTGTATGCCCAAATGCCCAATGCCCAATTACAAATGACCAATCCAAAGCAACCTTTATTGAATTCGGTATCGTCATTAGTGCTGGAAAGGGGGCATAGACTTGACTTTACTAGTCCGCGCTTTACAAGTGCGCGTTATACAAGCACTTGTAAAGCGAGGACTAGTAAAGCACGGACTTGTAGAACGCGGACTTTAAAACGGACTTGTAAAACGCGGACTAGTAAAATGCGTTAATATTTCCCTTTATTAAAAATATTTACAAGTCCAGGCTTTACAAGGCCAGTCCAGTCCATGCCTGAAAAAGAAGGTTCCTTCCTTCCTCCCTCCCTCCCGCCCTCCCTCCCTCCCTCCCTCCCTCCCTCCCTCCCTTCCTTCCTTCCTTCCTTCCTTCCTTCCTACCTTCTTCCAATGTCCAGAAGACCCTCTTACTTGAGGCCACGCCTGAATTTAAATGAGCCCCTCTCCCGGGGACTTTTGCGATATCCCCAAGTCTTAAAAAACAATGTTTTTCTTGCTATCGTTCCAGTAGAACTATAACTTGGTGACAGTTGTGTGGCGTATTAGAAAGAAACAGCAAGACAGGTCCCACCAGCTTTCTGAACTGAATTAACAAATGTAAACATGAGCATTTTTTTAAAGACACAATAAAGGTCCGTGACATGGCTTGATCATCGAGCTTTTTACCACTTAATTATTACTTTTCTTATATGTCTTAAATACCTTTTGAGTTGACAGACATCTTCTTTGGATACCAACTTCGCAGGTCTTCTTCTTACATTTTTTGTGGTACCATGCTTTATGTTTGTCTGGATCATGTCACTCGGTGGAATAAAACTCAATGTGTAATCCTGGTCGGCAATACGAAACTTGAAGTCATTTTTATTCTTTAAATAGGCTTTCTCTAGAGAACTTTGGAGATCTTTGCCCTGTGTATGTAAAATATTCGTCAGCGGCAAAACCCGTGCATGCACTATGCCCTAAAGTCCATGTTATAAATAAAGCGATAAATAGTGTTGTCGCTATGCCTGCATGGTCTTACAGTCACAGACTCCGACAGTTAGCGTTATATTCATGGTAAGCGTCATAAATATCGTTTTCTAATACAGCCATGTCGCTATTGTCTAACTAAAGAGCAACAGATACCGTTGCGTTATCCACTATAAAACCTATCGAAAACTTTAAAGAATTTGGACCTTTGGCAAAAAGTAACTTTCGTTATTCTCCAAAACCACCAAAAAGATGTTTTTGACCGTTCCACTCACTTGGTTGTCTTGCCCATACTTCCTCCAAACTTCACTTTCGTCCTGCCAGTACCATATCCACTCAGTAGCCATCGTGTTGCCTGGGTCAGTGACGTAAGAATCTGTGGAGAGGCGCCTTAATTGGGCGAGCACCTCGAAATCTTTCTGTATAATCATTAGCTTATTGTCCAGCAGAATGTTAACGTCATACCTCTCGTCAAGGAGCAGAAATCCATCACTAAAATATAATAAGAAAATAGCAGATATATACTGTATACATTTAATTCTCATTTCAAACCGTCAGATTTGTTATACATTGTAAACAAACATAGACCACACACTGTAAGTGGTCACGTTTTTGTCAAATAACTCGTTTGAATTTTAAAAAACATGGAAAAAGGAACGATGATACCAGTATCTACAATATCTTTTCTTCTATCGTTTTTCTATCTATAAAAATAGATTTGACCTAAAGTATGATCGCTACTGTAGACAGACAGTAGAAGGAATAAGTAATTATATCGATATCTTAATGCACTTAGTATAACTAGCCTTTCAAATGAAATTTGAAAGCCCGTTGCAGAGCATTCCTCCAGCATCACGTCACAATACAGTTTTTCAAGCTTCTCGTTGTCCTCCATAGTAAAACTCTTCCATTCACCGTCATCGGTGTATTGCCAGTGGAAAGGCAAAGGACAGTGATGACCTGAACACTTTAAGCCATTCTTACATTTTCCATGAAGGAAATTTGAACAGATGGGCGCTTCTGGTTTATCCACAAGAATGTGATCTGTCGACACACGAGAAAACAACATGAAAATAACTCTACTTACACTGAATGTCCGGCTAAGAATAACAATAAAAGGGAAGTGTTAAGAATCAAACAAACGTTTTGGCCTCTTTGTTGCTGTTTGTTATTTTAATAGTAATTTGTCTGTAATTTGTTTACCAATATGCCAAGAGGGATCGAGCAAAATATATTTTGTCAAGTGTACTACCAGTGCCCAAGATGATTTTGTTTTCTTTATACAAAACCACTAAAACCACTAAGATCATTTCAACACTAAAGCAGGTCCTACGAGGTGAAGCAAACAGGTTATCAAAATAAAAGAACTGATTGAAAGCAAATTTTCGAAAACATTCAAGGAGAATTTACGAAAACATCAGAGGTTAGAAGAAGTTACTTATGACAAAGGAGTGAAATGATTTATTTTAGTTAGCTTATACTCCACGATTGTTATTCAATTGCTAATAAAGCGCTTTAATATATATGTTTTTTTTTAATGGAAACTTTTATTTCAAAGATAGGTAAACATGCATAAAACGTAACTAAGTTATCAGCCGCCACAAGTTTAGTTATATCTGAAAAGCAATTTCTTTCAGGTAAAAATAAAGTTTAAGTCAAATTTGTAACGTCTTGATAGTTGAAATAATAATTATACTTACTTAATTATACTTATACTTAAATAATAATTGTACTTAAATAATTGAAATAATTTAAATAAATAATAACAAACAATAATTGTACTTACAGCAAACAATTGTAAAATGAATTACATGTAATAGCTTTGCTTATGTTTTTCACGGCTTCGTTAGCATACATAGGCATCATAAACATAAATGACAAAACTAATAACAAATAAATGAACTGCATAGATCGAAAGAGCATGATAAACTTGGTACTCTTCGGAAATTTGAACTTGATATGTTCACTAACTTTCGAGAAATGAACCGCAAAAAGTCTTGCCACTCAGCTATACGTTCTCTAGGTTTTGAAGTTGATTTAACCGAGAATATATAACATATCAGACTAATATTTACACATCAGTCGTCCGACGTTTCGAGATTACTATCTCTTCATCAGGGACTACAGTTGCTGTAGTTCCTGATGAAGAGATAGTTATCTCAAAACGTCGGACGACTGATTCGTTTTTTCAGGGTGCTATTTTTGTGATATTTGACATTCCTGTTTTTACCATATTTTATATTTTATTAATATTTACACAGATTACTAAGTGTAACATGCTCTATTAGTTTATGGAGTGCACACGTTGCATTTAAGCTTAACTCATAAAGATCAAACTATAACCCTTAGCAGAAACTCATAACTGGGTTGAAACGTGTAACGCTTCACAGCTTCGGAATATTAATTCATCTTTTGCTTAGTGCCATATTCGGAAATCCCTCGGTCCAGGGAGATTGGAAACAAGTTGTTCTAGCGAATTGATTGGTTAATATTTTTATCTTGATTTTCCAAACATGGCTGTAACAACTTCTTAGCAAATTGAATAATCGGAAGCTTGTTTTGAAGCGTACAAGAGACAGTTACACGTTTCAACCCACTTACGAGTTTCTGTCCTTAGATTATGTACCACAATATTTGTTGAGAAAATACAACTTCCAGCCATTAACATAAAAAAGACATATTTTATCATAAAAGATATTTATAAAACACTTGCCTGTGGTTTTTCCTTTAGACGATTCCTTGTACTGGTCACAAACCAGAATAATTCTTTTCACAAGATCTAATTTTACTCGGCCCAGCTCATAACGTTCAAGAACTGCCTGGGTGTGTTCAGTGTTCATGGCTGCTTCATGAAGTAAACTGCAGCCATACCCCTCGCTGTAGCACTTTTTCAAATGATCGCTGCACATGTGTATTTTAGTACATGAATCACCCCGATCGCACATGCCATTGTTGTACTCTACACAGATTTGAGGTGTCGATGAAAGCACCAGCTTGCGGAGTTGTTCGTCTGTTAATTGGTCAAGTTTAACGTTTGACAGTAGAGCTTTGTCTCTCTGATCTTGGAAGTGGTGATTCCGCGGGCACGTTGCTCCGCTGCTGCAGGAATCGGTGATGAACTCCCTACAGACATGCAGATACGAGCAGTTCCCCCTCTTGCACTCCCCATAATAAGCGTTGTTGTAACTCAAACATAGACGCGCCTTTGCGGAATACGCGTCTACTTGGGAAATCATTCCTTCGTTGTCTTCTGTGATAAGAAAACTGCCTTTCTTTTTTCGAAACCAAGATTCAACATTCGTAAGCTCACGAGAAAATATATCTGTTCGTTTGGAAATCGCCAGAAAAGAAGCAGAGCAGTCATAATCTTTGCACAGGCATTCAAAGACTTCTACCTCAGTCGGCTCACGACTGCTCACAGCAGCTGCTCCTTTAGACGGAATGGGCTGGTCGTGGTTGGTTTCTTTACTGGTCACATTCTTTGCAGCTGTGTTGTCTTTCAAACTACTAGAGAAGCTTTCACAAACCAACAGCGTTCTAAGAACGTAATTCACGTTGTTGTCTCTTATTTTCATACCATAGTCCTGAAGTATGGCGTTTGTTTGAGTTTCAGCAAATGTACTTTCATGCTGCAGTCCACAATCTTCTTCGTCTTCACACCTCTTCTTGATAAAATTCTTGCAAATGTGTATCTTGGTACAAGACAGAGCTCTTGTACAGCATCCTTCGTTATAGTCCAAACACACTTGAGGCAATGAGAGCTGTAAAACTTTACGGAGGTTTTCTTCCGACAGGCCACCCAAATTAAGTCTGGAGATTAACTTTCGATCTTCATCATATTGAAAACTGTGATTTCTGTAGCAATCGTGCCCAAATCTGCAGACACCAGCGATATACTCCCTACACACATGGAAGTACTGACAATTCTTTTTCGAGCACTTCTGATTGAAACAAAACCGTGCCTTTCGACAGAAAACATTAACCTCCAAAATTTTGCCTCCCTTTTCTCTGAGTAAAAAGCTATCTTTTTTGGTTCTGAACCACTTCGCAATATCCCCACATTCGTGAGAAAACAAATCATGTCGTTTTGCAATGACATCAAAGGGCACAGTGCCATTATATTCTTTCACAATGCAGTCAAAAACAGCCTTTTTGGAAGGAATACATTTATTCGGCTCTTGAAGCGAACTACAACTACAAGGACTGTGAACGGATATTTTTCTTTGGCGACCCACTTCTACACCTTGTGACGCTGGCAACCTGTGCGACTCTTTGCAGCTTGATGAGTCCTTATTAGAAAAGTCACTATCCATCACATCTTTACTGACAGAGTCGCTGGGTAAATCACTGGACGCATCTAACCGTTTCTGCTGTTTGGTCTTTGAATCTTTTCCCATCTCGTTAACGTTTGCTTTAATCGTGACGGCACTCTCCGAGTTTGGTGCGGTCAACCTAGATACCTGTTGGCTTTTCTGCGCAGCATTTGAAGATTTGTTTTCGTCAGAAGACGAATCAGATTCATCGCAAGCTTGAATATTCATAAATTCAAGCATGTTCTCAGAAGGGAAAGAAATTGAATTGTTTGCCAAATTGTTAAAAAGATCAGGTTGCTTACAGTTTGGCTGTGGCTTTGTTGTGTTATCTTGTGGCCCATTCGGTTGGAACTTTTTCGTTTCGTTTCTTGTGTCCACTTGAGAATGGCATTCGGATTTGCTCTGCTTGGAAAAAATAGAAATGTTGTTAAAAGAATCTTGTTGTGTTATGCAAAGGTGACTTGGTTGTGTTGATGTTCCTTCGCTGTCTGATATGATACCCAGCGCTCCAGCTGAAGCAATATTTATACTTTCGGTTGAAAAATTTTTTTCATCGAAAATTTGCTGCGTCTTCGAACTGGTTATGATGTTGCAACGGACAAACTCAGTTGTCATTGACTGGTGGACTGGTGGCACCAGATCATATTGATTGAGAATCCTCTTGTTGCGTGAATCCGTAAGAAGATTGTGCGACAAAGAACAATTACATGATGAACCTTGGACGGCTTGAGAACAAACGTGAAGATATAAACATTTATCTGCTGACAAACATTCGCCTCTCATGTACAACCGACAAACCTGTGGCAGGCTCCAGACAACAATAGTTTTTATAGTCGCGTTTGAATATTTATCCAGACCCAATTCTCTTGTCTTGTCGTGGTTTTCATTGTCAAAGAAATCGTGTGAACGGCTACATTTCCCAGTGCAGTTGTCTTCAATGAAGTCTTTACAAATATGCCAAAACTTACACTTCCCCTGTGCCAGTCGACAAGAACACATGTGAGAACCTTTGTCATAGTACTGCCGACATATTTTCTTTTTCAAATCAATTCGCACACCTGCTATTTCGTCATTGCCATCTTTTACTACGACAAAACGCCGATCAACTTGAGTCTTCAGCCAATTCTTCACTTCCAACTCTGATTTTCTGCTTGCCAAGGGCGAAGGATGTTTCAAAAGAACTGACACTTCGGCAAAACCGCCACTGTCGCAGAGATAGTTGAAGACATTCTCAACCAAAACATTATTGTCCGTCATTTTGTGCTGTGTTTGATTTAGAGAAAATGGTTATTTACCCCAAGAGAAGCTTTTTACTTACTTGTATACACAATCGTACCTGAAACTAGAAATTTATAGCACTGGTGTCAGGATTGCTTTTCATCCACAGTTGCAGTAACTCATGACAAAATGAAAGAACCCATATTAATCGCGAAAAGGAGAGAATATATTGTTTCGAGTGTGATCAGCTGATATGCATATAAAGTTGTTGTCTTCACACACCAAGCACGTGAATGCTTTGTGTCATGACATCATGGCTGAGATCAATATTTTTTACTGAAGCATGTGTAACGCATGTTTCTAATTAAGAGTTCAAAGAAGAATACCTTAGATCTTTTGAAAATATTAAAAGTAAACCAGCAGAAGAAACACTTTTCAGGCCTTAATATCGGTAAGTGAGTTTTCGTGACATTTTTTTAGAAACACGAGGGAATCGAACTTATGTGAGAGACAGGCCAATACAAAACAATAGTCAAGTGAACTGAACATCTTTGCTGCAGAATAAGGAATTAAAATCGTCGGAACAGAGTCTAAAATATGTCAATTCGTCGATGACACATCCGCATTCTACGACAGCCTGCCTTCAGTCAAAAATCTGATTTCTAATAACAGAGGATCTGGAAAAATAGGCGATACGGCGTTTCGGCGACTACCTGTCGTCGTTTTCAAATGTAAATTTTTGTAGTTTGACAGTTTGTATATATGAGAACAAAATGTGAAAATGTGAATAATTAACAGTAAGACTAAGGTAAATAGTACACAAAAGAATGTTCATTAATTAAAGAAAACGTTCATGCCCGATTTAGGGTGTCAGCTCCATTGTACATTGTACACCTCCATCGTGTTAGGTAAAATGATGTATTCTAATATATTCTATGGTATTTTATTGTATTGTATTGTCGTTCTTTTGTGTTCTAATATTCTATTGTTTTAACAAAAGAATGGCAGCGATTGCACTAGAGTAGTTAACCCGGTTATTTGCAATTAATTAATTAATTAATTAAAATTAATTGGTTTAAGGGATGGACCATTATTTTTCTGAAGGGGGGGGGGGGGGATGAGAAATATTGAAAAAAATTGTTTGCAGGGCCTGAAAAGACAAATTAAATTGTTTGCAAACGCGATATGTGTAAAAAAGAAATGTTTGCAGAGAAGTCAGATAAATCATTAAAAAATATTAGTTCCAGAACTGAAATATTGCTCAATATTGCTCTTGTCGCTTTCCAATTGGCTGTACAAGACAACTCCTTCACCTTGCCTTCGCAAAAAGCAGCCAAAAAGCTCTTCGTTGTGCCAGGGCTTAAGGTCAGAATCTCAACGGGTTTTCATTCAAGGAATGCCGCTTGCCTTGCCATTTAACGCTGACATTCTGTCAAGAAATGGGCGAGTTTCAGAAGTCTGTCATCTTCCTGACGATATCACCATCAAAGCTAATGGGTCACTTACTGTTTACAAGTTATTTGAAGTAACCAATGGCGATGGGGATCATTTTAAATCAGCAACCTTTTCACCGAGTTATTTAAAAAAATAACCCAGTTAACTCACCAAGTGCGGCCGCAGCCAATAAGTGTTACCCCTAAATCGCGCATGGTATAAAAATGTTTTGCCCGATTGAGTGTTTAATTTCGGTCTCTTTTTATAATGTGGAGCATTTTACAGATGAGAGATTTCAGTTTCCCGCGACCTTTCTTAAATATCCTGAATTGATGTTGTCACGTTGTGTTTCTCACGAAGGTGTTTTTCGATGGCAGAATATTTACGATTATGAATACAATAGTAAACGAATTCAGTAAATTCGCAGGCCTGAAACTTAAGCCCCATTTACACTGCAGAAAATTTTAGGCACGGCTCGGATAAAAGTGGTACACGTACTCAAAAAAATAGTACTGATTAGTCATTTACACGTCCTTTCTTCTACCGTGCTAAACGATGTAAAATTATGTTTTGGTACGGGTAAAAGGCTCAACATCTCGGCCAGCGTACTCGATTCTTGCTTAGTGCGCATGCTGCTAACATTCGCGGGTCGATTTGCACATGCTCTTTCAAATCGGTGCTGACCAAAGGCGCGAAGGCTCATCAGAGAAAAGTTGGTTCGGCACGGCTAATCGTTTACACTGCACACCTTATCCGAGCTGGGCAAGATTTTCAGGATCGCATACCAATTTTAACCGTGCTCGGACTACCTCTCGACATGGTCCGAGCACGGGTGAAAGTTTGGTCCGGCACGGATGGGGTAAAGTAGTTTACACGACAAAATCTATCCGTGCCGAACCAATTTTTTTGGTACGCGTACTTTTTTCATCCGAGCCGTGCCAAAATTTTTCGGCAGTGTAAATGGGGCTTAAGGCCCAGTTCAAACGTCGAACTTCACATGTGCCGAACCTAATGCAAATTAGCAAGAACAATAGATTTTGCTCATTTGCATTAGGTTCGGCACATGTGAAGTTCGACGTTTGAACTGGGCCTAAACAATTCTAAAACCAAGGCAATAAGGTTAGGCTCATGGCGCGATAGGGAAGATTAACGTTTCAATCTCAAATGGTCTAAAGAACCTGGAAGTTTTGTTTCTGATGATGAAAAACAAAATGAGAGAAAAAAATTCACAATGAAAGCTCAAAAACTTAATATACTGGAGTGTTTACATTTGGAGTTATAGGTGCCTCAGCTTATTTGGTAGGTGTCTCGAAACTAAAAGTCGAGACATCCCTCATTTAGTATACTCTACATCCATACTGGTCATTCCCACAAATGTAATCACGGTCACAGTCCCGCAAAACGGAAGAACCACGCAAATTCAGCCCAGCACTTCTGCCTACTTTAATACGAGTCTTACAAGAATATATCGTTACATTTTTAATCAAAGGACACAAATGTACATTGAGTAGTCTAACCAACCATACTATAAATATAAAAATAAATGATTTCTCCCTCTTGCGTGAGATGCTCGGGTTCGAAACCAACTTTCAAATGCATTTCTTATTTCATTTTCACTTTTTTTTTCATTCCTACCCTGGACGTTATGTTTTTTCGTGAAAACCGGCGTGCATGCGGCCAAGCCGCGACGAGGAGCTTCTAATAACCGTTTATGCGGCTTATTTCACTCTTGGTATTCAGCGATCACACCTTTGGAACCAGGGTATTTAACTCCTAGCAAGCTCTTAAAACATTCGTACTCAAAATTCGTAACAAGTGGTAAAATATTTTTTTTTCTCGATCCAAATGTACAAGTGCGTCTATTCAAAACATAGGTACGCAGAGCGTACGTGAAGACATTTGCATAAATTATGCAAATATCTTCCAAAAAAAAGTTTGAAGTTGCTCTTGAAATTATAAATCTTCGCTTTAAATTATAATTACTGTAAAACTTAACATCATGAAACAGAACATACCGTATACCTTAAACAGAGATAGATATATGGTATAGATATAGTATAGATTTCCGAGGATTTCCAAAAAGTTTCTGAATAGTATTATCCGAAGATCAAACGAACGTTTTTCGTTATTTGTTGTAAATTTCTGAAGATTTCCGAGTAAGATCCGAAGGTGTTTCGATTATAGACTACCTTTTAGTTGGTTAAAGAAAGTAAAAGTAAAATCAATATCTTCACACATTTCGACATATGATATACCAGTGGGAAAAATCCTTCCAATTCACCAAAGTTTACAGAATAAATGGTCTTCAACCACCCCAACCAATTAACCAGTCCACAAATAAAGCTTTGTGAATCTGGGCATTAGCTTTGGGCGGTATGATTTCTGGGATCGTTTGTAAGAAAAAAAACATGGCTGTAGAATGCCAAATCATTAGAAATGTTGTGTTCCAGGCGATGATATTACCGTATTTCAAAGTATAAAAGGTCAACAAAATCTGAGCTCTTTTCTCTTGGGTACGAAATAAAAGACAACTACAAAAAGGGGCTGCGCATATGCTTAACATTTCGATTCTGCTCCTCTCCGTAGAAGCCATCGGAAAACCAATGTATTTTTCAGTATTAACTTGTGGTAGCCTTGTCGTCTTAAGTTTAATCACTTTACATTTTTTTTGCAACAATCCTTTCAATTTTCGCGTTCCCCAAACGATACCACAACCCCTCATGTTGCCAAATTCGATCCTAGATACCGCATAGGTTTTTCTCTTGAGTAAGGAATTTCTTTCCCCTTTCCCCTGAAAAAGCAATCCCTTGGTCAATCACATAACTAAGCATTTTCTCTTGTTTTTAGAGGATCTCTCTTGCGTTGTTCCACTGTGAAGAGGACTTCTGGTTGGCGAGCTTGAAGAACGCGAATTGGAACTGTGAGGGGTAGATGCTGAGGCAGAATGATCGTTTGACCAACCATTGTATGCAGTGTATGTGGATGTACTTGCGGTGCTGTGGTATGGTACGCTAGTCGGAGTACTTGACCTCGAGGAAGCATGACGACTTGAGACAACAGGAAATGCGGACGTACCTGAGATGATAGAAGAATAAGACGCAGTTGACGTACCAGTGTATGGTGTACTTGTATTACTTGCGCTATTGTATCGTGCACTGGATGCAGAGGAGTAACTGCCTGTACCAGTTGATCCGCTTGAATAAGCCGAAGTGCCAAGAACGCTCGAGCTTGTCGGCGTACGATGACGTGTGGTTGAAATAATGCTTTGAGCTTGAAAAGCTCGTGGCGGCGCTGCTGCCGCTGCTTGAGAACGTCTAACCTTTGGAGCAGGTGCCCTTGCAGCAGGTTGCTGAAAATTACCTTGAACTGTTTGGGAAACTGACGAGTATTCGATGATGTACTCTGGGTAGAACTGATCAGTGTCAAAGACGACAAAAATGGTTGGAGATGATCTATCATTTACACACGAGTCGTACAGATCGCTCGCGGGATCTGAAGGGTTCTTTGATGGTGGCCTTCGATAACTGGAGTTGCCAGTAGTATACAAACCAACAAGAACCTTGGCCACGAACATGAACTTAGACGAATTTAAGTCTTCCTTTGCATAAGAGTCGCTGTAAGAGGAACTCAAAGCGAAGTAGCTACCTTGTCCGTATTTGGTCGCATTCTTCCCATGTAGACGCCAGTCAAAATTCTGCTTGCAGATGGCCTCCACGATGTCCGGGTCGGTTCCATGAAACAATCGCATCTCATTCACATGAGCTCGCTTGGTACTACCAGTCTTGGCAACTGACATGTTGTCTTTTTTCCTTAAAATAAAATAAATATATAATTTAGTCACGTTAAAAATAGTGATATATAGTGAGCTAAAACCAAAAGTGGTTGCCAAAACACATTTTTTTTTTTGTCCATTTTACCATTTGATTTTTAACATTCCGAAGTGGTCAGTTCTAAGTTGATAACCTAGAAGATGTCTTTGTGTTGTATTTGAGATTATTCGAGAGTTCTTCCCGATAGTTCAAGATAATTGTAGATTAAGGCTCCAAACGCACATTCCGTGATTCGTATACGACACACCAAGGCTCGTTACTAGCTCTCCCCGAGCGATAGACCTCGTGCTCGGAAGCCATGTCTATTTTGAGTTCAAATTGAGAGTCGAGTCAGTCGATCACAATAAAGACCTCAAATCGTCTAACAGGTCGACGTGACCAGAACAGTTGTTTTTCGTTTTTACAATTGAAACGTTATGTTTTCCTCTTTTCAAGCGAAAATTAATCATGGTAATTAATGAGTACACAAGATGGAATACTAGCAAATTTGAAGCCCACAAAATACTGAAGTCACAACTTTCCTTGTGTGCCAGAAAATGTTTGTTACGGAAGATTTAACTAAATTAATAAACTACCTTTGATACTTCTCCCACATGAAAGGGTTCTGCACGCGTTTAATGCTGATGATCACCACGCTTCGTCTGATCGATTTTCTGAAAAGTTCCTCCACCTCGGTAAATTCATCAGATAGTGGCGCTAACGGAACGCGTTCATATTGCGTTGAGGATGGCATTGGAGACCAGTGGCTTGGTACATTCAGAGTTTTTGAATTTGTCCCGTGTTGCTTGGTAGCAGGTAATGCGTTTTGAGACCTACAAAAAAAAAAACAATAACTTTGATCAGAACTCTCGTTTGTGCTCACATAAGTAGGAAGTCACGAAATGTTTATAAACCAACAGAACCGAACAGTAGGAAAATGATTGAGGTCAATTACTACTGTTAAGGTGGCTCGATGGTGTTTTTTTCTGTGCCGACCACTTTTTTTCAATCTTGTATTTGGATATCTTAGTCATTATTTACCTAAATACTCATGGCACACACTTACTAGGGAAAGATTGAAGTTTCCATTTCAGTTGTATTTTTTGCGATCGAAGCGTCCTTGGCAACGATACGTTGCTAGGCGTAGTTTTACTTGTGAGGCCGCCGTCGGCCTGTATGAGAAATTTTGGTAACTCGCTCTTGGGGACTGAAAGAGTACCACAATGCACACATTTTAGCCAAGTTTGGTTAACTTCTGTGAGAGGATTTTTGAATGGCGCGAGTTTACTTATTTTAGGGTTAAATTTGGTAAAATATCAAAGTTTGTTGTATTTCACCCCAAACTGAGAGATCGAGGACCTAATGCCGATTTCAACTTTACTCATTCATAAGAACAACTATTGTACCTTATTTGTTTGGCTCTTTTGGCGGATTGACGGTTTTCGATTTTTCCCTGTGCCGAGTTATAATAATCGAAATTTACGATGTTTTTGCAACAAACGAGCAGAGAATCTTCTGTCCTCGCTTATTTTAAAAATCTGAGATAGAATTTCCCAAGAATAAGCGAACTATAAATTTCGACCTTCTTTTACTTAGTCTCCAAATTTCGTGTTGGTTGAAATGCTGTGAGACTTGTACGCTGAACGTCGAGTTGGTAACATGCGCGCTAGTATTTTCAGAGATTTCTTCTTCTCCGAGATGTTTACAATTCATGATCTATTCTGCATATTTCATTGTTCTGAAATGACACCTGCACGCGAATTCCAGTCTAGCACGGGCGGAACCAAAACGCTTGATTAACTTCCGAAGACCTGCCGATTATGGTAATAAAATCTTCTGTTAGACACGCTTATTGTAGCGTTTTTCACGTCTTTTAATAAGGGAAATAATTGCTGCCTTGACAGTGAGTAAAAATTTCTGTTTTCTGTTAGCGGCATGCTCTTGCTATTTTTAGGTCAATTACGTGTTTAACGTTGATGTTCAACAGCTCACCTGTTATCTCATGAACACATTGCCAGGACTGATGAATTACCATAATCGGCAGGTCTTCGGAAGTTAATCAAGCGTTTTGGTTCCGCCCGTGCTAGACTGGAATTCGCGTGCAGGTGTCATTTCAGAACAATGAAATATGCAGAATAGATCATGAATTGTAAACATCTCGGAGAACAAGAAATCTCTGAAAATACTAGCGCGCATGTTACCAACTCGACGTTCAGCGTACAAGTCTCACAGCATTTCAACCAACACGAAATTTGGAGACTAAGTAAATGAAGGTCCAAATTTATAGTTCGCTTATTCTTGGGAAATTCTATCTCAGATTTTTAAAATAAGCGAGGACAGAAGATTCTCTGCTCGTTTGTTGCAAAAACATCGTAAATTTCGATTATTATAACTCGGCACAGGGAAAAATCGAAAACCGTCAATCCGCCAAAAGAGCCAAACAAATAAGGTACAATAGTTGTTCTTATGAATGAGTAAAGTTGAAATCGGCATTAGGTCCTCGATCTCTCAGTTTGGGGTGAAATACAACAAACTTTGATATTTTACCAAATTTAACCCTAAAATAAGTAAACTCGCGCCATTCAAAAATCCTCTCACAGAAGTTAACCAAACTTGGCTAAAATGTGTGCATTGTGGTACTCTTTCAGTCCCCAAGAGCGATTTGCCAAAATTTCTCATACAGGCCGACGGCGGCCTCACAAGTAAAACTACGCCTAGCAACGTATCGTTGCCAAGGACGCTTCGATCGCAAAAAATACAACTGAAATGGAAACTTCAATTTTTCCCTAGTAAGTGTGTGCCATGAGTATTTAGGTAAATACTGAATAAGATATCCAAATACGTGATTGAAAAAGAGTGGTCGGCACAGAAAAAAACACCATCGAGCCACCTTAAGTAAGGTCACGCATAAAAAAATGATGGTCTAGTTTTGAAATAAACTATATATAAGTGTCTTGTCCTTGGAAATCTTTGGACGTCTTCGGAAATGTTCGAAAAATTTCGGAAAATGATCGGAATCGTTCGTACAACCTTAACCTTAAAACTTCGTAATTAAACAAAATAAAATAAACAAAATAATACATGGCAAAATAACACATTGGGGCAGCCGTCATGACACAAGTCATCAAAAGAGAATTTTAGGACTGCGAAAACGTGCCTTTTGTTTAATTTTTTTTGGTAATGCTCGAGAACATGCAGTTCCATTTTTTGTACCATATCAGCATCAAATGAATGTTTCTGTGTGAAAGCTTCTAAAACTGACCAGATGAAAAAATCTTTTGCAAGGATTGGTGTATCAGTTTCGAACTCGATCTATCACTCATTCTCTTAAATCTCTTAGTAACATGCAGTTCCCTTTTTTGTATAAGCAAAATGTCTTCCTCTGCCATTTTCTTTTTTCAATATGTATAAGTTACTTAATGTACGACATTCATGAGCAGTACGTCCCAACTAATATTTTTAACCAATTCACCAAAATCAGTACGGCCACAATTATAATACCAGATCAGCGTCAAATGAATGTTTCTGTGTGAAAGCTTCTAGAACTGACCAAATGAAAAAATCTTTTGCAAGGATTGGTGTATTAGTTTGGAACTCTATCCCTCATTCTCTTAAATCTCTTAGTAAACCCAAGTTTCAAAATAAGATTATATCTGGATATCTTCTATATATCCAGGATAAAGCAACCTAAGGATAAAAATAAGGTCTGTGACCAGGGCTTGTATACAACACCATTACACAACAGACAACCAAGCTTTTCGCCAATTGATTATTATGTTACTTAGAAAGAAACAGTACCTCTTAAGTTGACAGATATCATCTTTGGATACAACTTTCGCGGGTCGTCGTCTTACTTTTCTTGTGGTACCATACTTCGAGTTTTTTTGGCTCATGTCACTCGCTGGGACAAAGGTCAATGTGTAATCCCGGCCTGCAACCTGAAAGCTGAAGTAATTTCTCTTGTTTAAGAAGGCTTCCTCTAGACAACTTTGGAGATCTTTGCCCTATGAATGGAAAATATCCGATATTACTCCCCAATAAATATCTTTGTGCTGTAAGAATCAAGGATTTAGATTGGCTTGTTCGTGCCAAACGACAAATTGCAATGCCACAACAACTTAATTGGGCGGCAACACATGTGTGCTATACTCTACAGTTAACACATGAAAAAGTATTGGCACTATGATCAGGAGTACAAAAGCTAAGAATACCGTTGTTACTATCCATGGTCTAGAAGTCACGGATAGAATAACGCTATTACTAATAATCGCCACAAATTTTGTTCCCGTTTTTCATGTTCTAATATACTCATAGACAGCGTTGGCACTACTGCTTAATATCAGCTTATTATCTGCTTATCTTATATAGATACCGCTGGTGTTATCCACGAGAAGAGCCATCAGCAGCTTTGGGTAACATTCGAAGTATTATTTTCATTCAATTCTATTGTTTGAGATTTCCAGCCATCTATAAAAGGCCTAGGTAGTTATGAGCATCTTATTCCAAGAATTGTAATTGCTGTAACATATACTGAAGAAATCAGAACAGGTGGAACGCCCGCAAGGTACATTAAAGGACATGTGAGAAGTTCGCTGTTTGCGCCTGTAAATTCAGCCTATAGCAAGGTATATTATATCCACATGAATGGTATATATCCATATGAATAGACAATTTGAGCTTCCTTTGTTTGTTGTCGCATTGAAGATCACGTGATGTTACTATAGAGAATTGGGCTGTAAATGTATACTTTTTAGAAAGATAAAGGAACAATTCCCTACAACTCGCAATTGACCAAACTCCCAACTGGCCTAGCAGATCAGTGGTAGAGCGTTTGCATCGGAAACGCAAAGGTCATGGGTTTGGATATCGGAAACGCAAAGGTCATGGGTTTGAATATCGGAATCGCAAAGGTCATGGGTTTGAATATCGGAATCGCAAAGGTCATGGGTTTGAATATCGGAATCGCAAAGGTCATGGGTTTGAATATCGGAATCGCAAAGGTCATGGGTTTGAATATCGGAATCGCAAAGGTCATGGGTTTGAATATCGGAATCGCAAAGGTTATGGGTTCGAATATCGGAATCGCAAAGGGCATGGGTTTGAATATCGGAATCGCAAAGGTCGTGGTTTCGAATATCGGAATCGTAAAGGTCATGGGTTTGAATATCGGAATCGCAAAGGTCATGGGTTTGAATATCGGAATCGCAAATGTCATGGGGCGAATCCCGTCGATGCCTGAATTTCTTTTCCAGCCTTAAATTGCAACTCCTTCAGCTGCTGCATAACTGCGATAATCCATTTCTCTTTAATTCTCTAGAGAATGTCACATGATCGATCTGGAATGGGGTAGGTCTCGTTGTTATGGAAACCATTGTTCATTAGCTATTGTGTTGTGTTGTGAGTATTGTTCATTTTCATTTGAATCTTTTGTTTTATGTCACTTGGTGCATGAAAGAACACATAAAGCTTTTACTGTAAGTACGGCTTCATTTGGAGATTTAATCCATGTGGTCATAGTAGGTGATTTAATCCCATTAGTAATTAATTAATTAATTAGTAATTTTTTTCTGTTTTCCTTTCAATTTCTAACAGTTGTTGACACTGAAAGCAGATTATGATGCCTCAGCTGAAGACACCTAGTGCATGCGGCTTAAATTGAGGTGTGTTTGGAATGCTAAAACTTAATTCTAGTAAATTGTATGGGGTACTTACAGTCGAAGCTTTATGTGTCGTTTCATGTCACAACACCAAGAAACTGCCCTGAAATGGGACAACAAACCAACCAAGCTAAAAACGTCTACTTCTTTAGCATTCCATCATTTCAGACACAGCTCTTTTACTTCGAGTACATAAATACTTTCATTAACTCTGCTCCACTTACCTTGGTGTCTTGCCCATACTTCCTCCAAACTTCATTTTCGTCCTGCCAGTACCATATCCACTCAGTAGCCAATATGTTGCCTGGGTCAGTGACGTAAGAATCTGTGGATAAGCGCCTTATTTGAAAGCCTGTGTCAGAGCATTCCTTGAGTTTCACGTCACAATACTGTTTCTCCAGCTTCTCGTTGTCCTGCTCAAGAAAACTCTTCCATTCACCCTCATCGGTGTATTGCCAGTGGAAAGGCAAAGGGCAGTGATGACTTGAACACTTTAAGCCATTCTTACATTTGCCAAGAAGAAAATCAGAGCAGATGGGTGCATCTGGCTTATCCTTGAGAATGTGGCCTGTTGAAACAAGAGTAAACAACATGAATATAACGTAATGCACTTGGACAAAAGTTCCAAAGGATAAGAAGAAAAGTGTAAAACTGCAAATCACATTTAAACGCTTTAGACTCTTCATTGTTGTTTGTTTTGTTTCTAAAACTTTCTATGAGAACATTTCATTGTTAAAAGTATCAAGCTGGTGTTTCTTCAACATATCAATACGAAGTGAGACACACAGGTTATCAAATAATACAAATGTTTAAAGGGAGATTTTGGAAGACATTCACTAACAAAGTCTAAATATCATAAAATAATACATAAGATACCATACATTTCGTCCATTAATGATTACATCACGGGGGGACAAACCACCCCTCCCAGGGATCATTAAGGGGTGGCATGTTTGGTTACTTTAGCATAACTTTAAATGTATTGAGCATTTTATTACCAAACTGGGCAAGTGAACAGAGGACATGCGCCAAATTATTTTGATGTCAAAATTGACATGAGATATAAAACTATGACATCACAGTTGATTATGTCATGCTAAACCCTTAATTAAAAGTTTTAAATGTTCAACTTTTTGCTATTGTTTTTGAAAGGGGAAAACCAGAGAAGTTAAAAACGGAAAACCGTTGGTCAATATCACAAATGTAAGTTGAGATATGACATTGTGAATTTTGAAAATTGCTTTGCCCAGAAAAGTGTGTCCCCCTAGGTAAAAATGTATAATGTAATGTAATGTAAAACCTTTATTTAAACACAATGAGTAGGTAAAGCTCTACAGCGTGTGGGGTCGTGTATAACTGAACTATGAAAGTATAACATAAGGATAAATATAGAAATGTGTTAAAATTTAAACCTAGCTATAAAACATTAAAAATATTTGTTTAAAAATTAAAATTAAATACAATGTAGTTAAGAAAGTTATCATAATAATATTTCAGTTAGTTTTTGATGTCAGCAATTCTTGTCGTGTTGCAGATTGATTGTCCTACTGTAGGTGAGTAGAACAAGAATAGCTGAAAACATCAGAAACCATAGTTTTCCCTACCATTGTTTACTTTAAAAACCTTGTTTTGTGATGTCAAAAAAATGCGATGTCACAAAATTCATCGCTCAAATTATAGTTTTGGAGGAGAAAATCAAAAATCTAAAACCATACGATTTTTTAAAAAACTTATCACTTTACTTTTCCTAATTCTTAGCTTTACTTGAAACAATCTGAAGAAAAAATACAATAGGAGTTGATTTTATAGCAATTGTATGGTTCCAGGGGGGGGGGGGGGGGGGGGGGGGAGACTGAAATGTCTTCAAATTGTTATAACTTGAAAAATATTTGTCATAGCGAGTTAAGGTTTTCGGTATACCATGCTGTGTTCACACTAGGGCAAAACATGTTTAGAGTAAACACGTTTCCTGTAAACATGTTTGCAATTTCATTGTTCACATTAATTGTTAATTTCAAAACACATTTAAAGCCTGGTTCTATAATTTATGCTGTTTTATCAAGCAGGCATGAGCTTGCATGAAATCGTTATAACTATAAACACATGAACCAACAAAATAGAGCTCGAACTTGCTGTTGGCATGTTTTAGGGTTTATTCTCACTTCTTAAGTCCTTCGGGAACGAAAAGCAATGCAATGTTTGACAAGGAGACGACATTTGCACTAACATGTTTCATCAGGCTTAGATCGAAAATACCTCTCAGTCATGAAGTGCAGGTAGTTTCAATCATGCTCAAAGTAAACATGTTTCGATCATGATTTGTGCTATGCGCCGCCTGAAGTGAACACTTTGCACAGAGAATCATGTTTCATTCATGATCAGACTAAACATGTTTGCCCTAGTGTGAACACAGCATTAGTCCTGAGTCAAGCCCTTTCAAACAACATATTTAGTGGTGTGAAATTAGAAACTTTGTACCACATGTTTTATGATGTCACCAATTATGACATTAGAATTTGACATTTTGATATTTTTTACCATTAAAATGATTTGGACAGCAACGCAAGTGAATGTGTGAAGTTTGGTGAGAAAATGTACAAAAAAGCAATTTTTAGGGGCGTGAGTAGTGTGGTGTCATTGGAATTAGCAGCCTTTTTTGGGCAGGAAATGGGCAGGCAACAATGTTATATTTAGATGATGTCTTAATCAAGATTCACATTAATTTATGGAGAATAAATTATGACCCAAAAACGAAATTAAAAAATAGCACCCAAAAGTGCAATGGGCACAATACACTGTAAGTAGGCATAATCGCCCTGTCTAATTACCATGTCTGTAGACACTCTAAAAAAATTCAATTTGAATGCAGCGCTTGAATGGTTTACCCAAGGGTAGAGCACTCGCCTTGCAAAAAGGCAGATAGCGGTTGAGTCCGCTTTGCTCAATTGTTTTATTTTTGTTTTGTTTTTCTCCATTGTTTTTTTTTTTCAGGCAGTTATAACAATGTTGCGGTAAAAACGAATAAGAAGCGGTCTAAAAATATCTCAAGGAAAAAAAAAACAATGGAGCGAAACAGACTCGAACCGCTATCTCTCGCCTTTTGCAAGGTGTCGTGCTCTACCAGTTGGGCTAAAGCCGTTAAACCATTCCAAAAAGAACAGCTTCTTAAAGAATTATCTTTTTCACTCATTCTTTTTTTTTTGTTTACATCTGGGTCCATTCAAGCGCTGCATTCATATTGAATTTTTGGAGTTACGCTCATTTCTATAGACATGGAAAGTAGGCCTGGCCGTTACGCCTACTTATGGTGCCCATAATTGCATTTTTGGGCACCTTTTAAACATTTTTTGGGGTCATAATTTATTCTCCATAAATTAATGTGAATTTTGATCATGGTGTCATCTAAAAATAGCATTGCTGCCTGCCCATTTCCTGCTCAAAAAGGCTGTTAATTCCAATGGAAATACACTACTGGTGTTTGGCCATGTAGTGATAGTAACTATTATTAATAACAAATATATTTATATATGCAACACTTGCCTAAATCTTTTCCTTCAGTGGACTCCTTGGACTGATAACAGACTAGAATAATTCTCTTCACAATATCTAAATTTAACCGGCCCAGCTCATAACGTTCAAGAACTGCTTGAGCGTGTTTAGTGTTCAAGGCTGCATCATGAAGTAGACTACAGCCATATCCCTCTCCACAGCACTTTTTCAAATGATCGCTGCACATGTGTATTTTAGGACATGATTTACCCCGATCGCACATGCCATTATTGTACTCTACACAGACTTGAGGTGTTGATGAAAGCACAAGCTTGCGGAGTTGTTCGTCTGTTAACTGGTCAAGTTTAACTTTTGACAGTAGAGCTTTGTCTCTCTGATCTTGGAAGTGGTGATTTCGCGAGCACGTTGCTCCTTCGCTGCAGGAATCAGTGATGAACTCCCTACAGACATGCAGATACGAGCAGTTCTCTCTCTTGCACTCCCCATTATAAGCGTTGTTGTAACTCAAACAAAGACGCGCCTTTGTAGAATAAGAGTCGACTTGGGAGATCATTCCTTGGTCGTCTTCAGTGATTAGAAAGCTGCCTTTCTTTTTACGAAACCAAGATTCAATGCTCTTAAATTCAGCAGGAAATAAATCCGTTCGTTTACAAATCACCGGAAAAGAAGCGGAGCAGTCATAATCTTTGCACAAACATTCAAAGACTTTGAACTCGGACGGCTCGCGACTGTTCGCAGCAGCTGCTCCTTTAGACGGAATGCGCTGATTCTTGTTGCTTTCTTTACTGGTCAAGTTCTTTGATGTAGTATTGCATTTGTAATTTTTCGTACCACTAGAAATGCTCTCACAAACCAAAAGCGTCCTAAGCACTGTATTCACGTTGCCTCCTTTGATTCCCAGACCATAGTTCTGAAGTATGACATCTGTTTCTGTTTTATCAAACGCGCTTTCATGCAGTAGTCCACAATCTTCTTCAGCTTCGCACCGCTTCTTGATAAAATTCTTGCAAATGTGTATCTTGGTACAAGGCATAGCTCTCGTACAGCATCCATCGTTATAGTCCAAACACACTTGAGGCATTGAGAGCTGTAAAACTTTGCGGAGGTTTTCTTCTGATAGACCACCCAAATTGAGTTTGGAGATTAATTTTCGATCTTCGTCATATTGAAAACTGTGATTTCTGTGACATCCGTACCCAAATCTGCAGAAACCAGCGATATACTCTCTACACACATGGAAGTACTGACAATCCTTTTTCGAGCACTTCGAATTGAAACACAACCGTGCCCTTCGACAGAAAACGTTAACTTCCAAGATTGTGCCTTCCTTTTCTCTGAGTAAAAAGCTATCTTTTCTTGCTCTGAACCACTTCACAGTATCCCCACATCCGCGAGGAAACAAATCATGTCGTTTTGCAATGACATCAAAGGGCACAGTGCCATTATATTCCTTCACAATACAGTCAAACACAGCCTTTTTTGATGGAGTACACTTATTCGCATTGTCCGCCATTTTCGACGATTGGAAATGACAACTTCCGTTGCCTCGGTGGATTCCCATTCTCGTCCCCAGAGCCGCTTGGCCCTCTTAACCGCCGGAACCTGAGTACGAGAGCCTTGGCTCTCGTACTCAGGTTCCGGTGGTTAAGAGGGCCAAGCGGCTCTGGGGACGAGAATGGGTGGATTCCAAGAAAACGACCATTCAACACCAAGAGGAGTACCCTGGGGAAGTCGTCTCTTTAGCGTAACACTTGCCTGGCCGAAGGCCCGGCTGCGCAGCACCATACTCATAGAACCTGTGCCCGTCATTTTTCATGGTCATGGCTAGCGGAATGTTTCGCAGCGGTAGGACTTTCTGGAAAGGCATGTTATTTTTTTTACAACCAGCAGGAGTGCAAGATTTTTTTTGTTCAACCTTCAAACCTTTGCACGATTTTTTTTTTTCCAAAATGACTATGCCCATTTTTGGTCTTGTTCTACTAGGACCATTTCAACCGCGCAAATGTTTTTTTGTTGTAGCGTCCCAACAGAACACGTTTGTATTAACTATATTTATTTCATAATAATTGAGATTTTCTTTTGAAATTTGGCGTATGAAAACCCTGTTCAAGGTTCGCAGCCAATCAAAAATAGCGTTTTGTCCAGTCACAAATGTTACATAATGTAATAGGACACCTAACACGTGCAGTGTTAGACATGGACTTTGCCACATTGTATGTTGTAATCCCTCTCGCTTGCTGGATCTCTTTTAAAGCGTCGCTCGTTCGATTTCTGATACGAACCAACTCCGTGCGTAAATACCGTACGCCTGCACTGCCCATGAAGTAATCTGTATGTTTAAACGCCCCAACCGAGATCAGTGGCAGTTGAAACGGCTATAAAGTTAAACAATTATCACCACAGTCTCTTAATTTAATACTATGGCAGCTCTAGAGATGAAGGGCATCAGAGTTGATTCAAATTCAAATCTCTATTCAGCCAGTAGAAATTGTTTTTTATAAAACGAGGTGCCTGAAATGCAGTTTGCGGACTGTCCAACCTTTTAGGCTTAAAAAAAATCGGTATAAAGTAGAATTGAGATGGATTGGCCGAGCGCCGAAGGCGCGAGCCACTGGGGGGGGGGGGCCTGCGGGCATGCCCCCCAGAAAATTTTGAACTCTTGATGCTCTGAAACTCCATTTCTAGTGTTCTGAGACAACAATTTCTGTCAAAAATAATATATTTTCACAGTCACATTGGTTATCCATGCAGGATATTTTTTTCTGGTTTCGTTGCAATGCAGGATTTTTTTTCTTAAATTTTTGTTTCGCAGGATTTTTTGTTTTGTTTTCGGACTCCCCCCCCCCCCCCCTTCACATTTCTAATGGTGCGTCCCTTACATGCAGTTACAGCTATTTCGGGAAAGGTTGTCGTACACGTGTCGAAGTATTGAAATGTACGTGACAAGAATGAAAGGGAGTATGGGTTGTAATTGAAATAAAAATGGGTCCACGCTTTGAATACTATGATATAAAACATTGAAAGAAATGGTGCTGAAATGCTGAAATGTGTTTTCAGGTCTGAAAACAATACAACAACTACACCTTAAATAAATTCGAATTTAGAATATGAGCAGTAGTCGATACTTCCCAGTAGTCAATGTGCGTTCGCCGAGATTTGCTTTGCTCTGTAAAATCCTTTGTGACCCTTGATTTCTTTTTCAACTCAATAGATAGCTGCAAAACGCATATGCGTCCAATATAATATTGTCGCGTAAACTAATACTTCCATATGACAACCTTTCCCGAAATAGCTGTATACTTTTTAATGCCATTTTAACACAACGAAACCGTGACTAGAAACATCGTTGTCAACCGAAAGATTATCGGCCCAACAAAGACTGAGTAAATAACAGGATCCATGCTCAGACAGGTCATGCGCCTTTTTGCTCAATGGCAATTGTCACGAAAAACAGATTCTATCACTTAATGTTATTGCTAATGATAAAATAGAGAACGTATGACCCGTAGAAAAAATTGTTGTTCACATTTGCTACTTGTTTCTCCAGGGACTAAATAAAGTTCTATTTATAAGAGCTTGTTCATTTTAATTTAAAGGCTAAGCGCAGCGGCGACTGTTGCAAATGTAAGGAAACAGAGAAGAAACGAGATGTTGTGGAAATTAAGGCCCAGTCCACACGTATCCGGATATTTTTGAATCCGCAACCTTTTTGTTGCGGATTGGCCTTCCATCCACACGTATCCGGCGAATTCGGGCAAATACGATTCAAATACGCTACGTGTGGACGCGAATATTTTCTAATCCGCAACAAAAAAGTTACGGATTCAAAAATATCCGGATACGTGTGGACGGGGCCTAAGTTTAGAAACAGTAGCCGCTGTTAATTTATGTTAATTAATGCATGTAACTAATGGCACATAGTCATTGGCCGCTCAGATTGGTGACGTCATCAGTACCTGTGCTCGAAGGTTACTCATTGTTGGACCATCTCCTAGCGTTGGGCTTTGACAGCCAACCATCCCACACTTAAGCGGAACTCTACCTGAATGCCATTTTTCCACCACTTAAATGGTGTTAATGGAAATATCTCGTTCACGTTTCAAGAAATCCAAAAACTCTTCACTGACTCATCTCATGAATCTATGTTGTGGGATGTTTTGTAAATTTTTGGTTGATTTTGGGGTATTTTTGGGAGGAAATAATTTTTCTCAAAGGATTTGTGAAATTTAGAGAAATAAGAAATATTGATGATTTAGTGAATTTTTAAATTAGAATTTGTAGTTAATAATTAATAGACGGACACCAAGTTAGTCCGCTAGCAACCTGGGATGCTCTTGCGTGGGTATCAACTGTCTGTTGGTATTTCAAAAATCATTTTCTTTCTTCTATCTCTGCTTTAAACCTCTTCAAATAAAAATCGTTAAAAGCCTACATGGATAGTAGGGTTGATTCTTTTTCCCAGGTGAACTACCCAACGAAGTTTCTATTTCTATTTCTAATTTTTTTTTCTTACTATGAACAACTTCTCATTCAACGACAATCACTATCTACAGATGCACGGTACTGCCATGGGAACTAGAATGGCACCTTCTTATGCCAATCTTTTTCTCGCCAAATTTGAGACAGACGCTCTATCACGTGCCCCTTACCAGCCACACACATGGTGGCGTTACATAGACGACATCTTCATGACATGGACACACTCAGTAGACGACCTCCAAACTTTCACTACTTATCTTAATGCCATTCACCCTACCATTAAATTCACATGTAATCATTCTTTCACATCTATACCCTTTCTAGATGTTAACGTCTCACTCGATAACGGTAAAATCACTACTGACCTCAGTTTACACTAAATCTACTGACAAACATCAATTATACTTGTTACATTCTTCATGTCACCCCAAACACATCAAACGTGCTATTCCATTCAGCTTAGCTCTTAGACTTCGTCGTATTTGTTAATCTAACGAGACTTTTACCCTCCGAACTAATGAACTTTAATCTTATCCCAATAAACGTGGGTATAATCTGTCTTTCCTTAACCAAGAAATAAAACGCGTTCACACTGACATCACACGTACCGAAACTATTGCACCTAAAGACACTTCTGAAACTAACCAACCCAAACGAGTACCCCTTGTTATCACCTATAATCCAGCTCTTCGCTCGATCTTTATCATCCATTATTCACAAGCATCTCAACATCTTGTCTTCATCTCCCGCTGTACTAACGTTTTCAAAGCTCCACCCATTGTTACTTTCCGACGAAACTAACAATCTGAGTAATTTATTAGTAAGCTCCAAACTTAACGTAATCTTTCACAAAATAACCAATCTTGCGGTTCTTTTCAATGTTATAGCAACTGTTTGACATGCAACTTCTTAACGGACGGACTTACCAATTATACATTTCATTCTTACTGGTGAAACAATACCTGTTAATCATTACATCGACTGCAACTCTAAAGAAAACGTCATTTACATGGTACAATGCAATCGTTGTCACAAACAATACATAGGAGAAACCAAAACTTAAAGACCGCTTCAACGAACATCGTAGACCAGTTGACAAACAAACTAGCATCTCTAAACCTACTGCAGCCTCAGAACATTTTCTTTCTTACGACCATACCGCTTGTGATATGCAACTAATTCCTCTTGAAGTCGTTAAAACTAATCAATACACTTCACGCCATAGCGCAGGTGACTTCTATGGGGCGCCGTATTGGACATTATCGCGAACAATCCAATTAAATACCAGAACTTCAAATGTATATTCCAAAATTTTTATTCCGTAAGAATAATTTCTTTTCACCATGCCAAACTCCAAATATGCTTGCCAATTTTTTTTTTATTGGTGCATTTAAGTCCCTTATAATTAGAGCAATCGTTAAATATACATGACAAACTTTTTGT
The DNA here is from genome assembly GCA_022457155.1 of Cladopsammia gracilis. Lineage (NCBI taxonomy): Eukaryota > Metazoa > Cnidaria > Anthozoa > Scleractinia > Dendrophylliidae > Cladopsammia > Cladopsammia gracilis. The sequence continues at coordinate 1,206,262 of JAJGOT010000226.1, read as the reverse complement.
TCTGCACATCAAGGTTCTTATCGCTATGTCGTACACTTATTTTTTGTCATTATGACATACTCCAAATAAACATGCTAAACTTTTATTGACATGCTAAACTTCATTTCGTATGATATGATGCACCGCGCGCCTCATATGCAATTGTCCTCGCGTCCAGGCCTTTCTGGGCCATTGATTCGAACGTAATGGCGACGCTGGGTGGTCTTGGAGGTTCAGAGAATGGTGTTAAATATTTATTTTATCAGAGTAAGGCGGACTAAGTGAAGATGTAGAAAAGATTGAACGTTTGCACGGGAGGTGGGCGGAGTTCTAAGAAACAGTGCTTATTTTAAAAGAAAGGGCAACTGAAGTCGTTCTCGATAATTTGGAAATGGAACACTTCTACAGTGACATGGAGGAATTATCAACTTACTTAACCAGACTTAGAGTGTTCTTTGAAAATCAAGCCGAGGATACTATTTCTGTGAATGATTTGACCCACAGAGGCGAGAGATTCTGCATGCCGGGAATGAAAGGTCAGCCAAAATTTTTACGTATCAAGAGGAAAGATAGAATTTCTCAGAGAATTCCACTTTTCTTTTGAGAAAATTGTAGAGTTATGGGAATTTCAACGAAAACCTTTCAAAGAAGGCGTCTCCCACAAGAGTTTTAAATAAATGACGGAGAGTGCTGGAATTCCCTATCCGATGAAGAACTGGCAACAATCATGCAAGGAATAATGAATGTCACGCCCGCAATTGGCCAAATGCGCATCGGGTGCCTTGAAGAGCAGAGGAAAACGAGTACAGCGCTGGAGAGCAAGAGTGATCTTGCGTCTGAGCTATACCCTGTGGTTTCCGCACTGCGATGCAGAAGAGCCATTTGTCGACGAAAGTACACTGTGCGCTATCCTAATGCCTTGTGGTATATAGACGGCAATCACAAGATGATATTTGATGCCACACTGCCATTGATGGTTATTCTTGATTAATATCTTTATCTTTACTGCGCCAACAACAAGACAAGCACGGTGCTCGAGTTGTTTCAGAATGCTTGTCAATCCTATGGTCTTCCTTCAAGGGTTAGAGGCGACCATGACCTTGAGAACACAGGAGTAGCCCGTATGATGCTAGAGTGCCGAGGAGTAAACCGAGGAAGCATAATTACTGGTGGTTCAGTTCATAACCAAAGGGGAGAAAGACTCCACGGAGATGTTACTACTGGTTACAAGAGAATTTGTAATTAATGGTAATAGTAATGCATGCAATGGTTGAGTTGAAAAATCAGTTGTGCTCTTTGGATTACTTAATCACCGAAAATGAAATACTTGTAGCAGCGAAAAGATTAAAAAATGATAAATCGTCTTTTTCAGACAAAATAAAATGAAATGATTAAAGCTAGCCTTCACGACATGATGCCGGTATATCAAAAACTGTTTAATACAATTCTCAATCTAGGAACAATGCCTCAAACTTGGTGTGGCGGCCTTATTACACCACTATATAAATCAGGAGGAAAAAGTGATCCATCAAATTATCGAGGAATTTGTGTTTCAAGCTGTTTGGGAAAATTGTTCTGTTCTATCCTTAACCAAAGACTCCTTGAGCATGTTTACTCTCATAATATACTCCACAATTCTCAGATTGGATTTTTGCCCAAAAATCGTACAGCAGACCATGTCTTCACCCTGAGAACCTTAGTAGATAAATATGTGCATCAACATAATGAAAAAATATATGCTTGTTTTGTAGATTTCAAAAAAGCTTTTGACTCGGTCTGGCATGACGGACTCTTGTACAAGCTATTACAAATTAATGTGGGAGGTCGCTTTTACAATTTAATAAAAAATTGGTACTCAAACTCTACATGTTCCGTAAAAATTGGAAAAAGCCAAACACGACCCTTTCAATGCGCAAGAGGTGTACGCCAAGGTTGTATTTTAAGCCCGTTGCTATTTAACATCATTTATCGGATCCTTTTGTTCTACCAAATGGCACAAAATTAAATTCACTTTTATATGCAGATGATTTAGTCATACTTTCAAGATCCAAAACAGGACTGCAAACTTGTCTTGATAAGCTATCTTCCTATTGCAACTCGTGGATGTAAAGTATCAATCCAAAAAAGACCAAAGTTATGATCTTTCAGAAACGTGCTAAGAATGTACTGAGTCTAGTTTTCACATAGGCAATAAAATGATTGAAATCGTCCAAAACTACACTTATCTAGGGACTGTAATCTCTTCAACGGGTAACTTTTCAATGGCACTTGACCAGTTAAAAGAGAAGGCCCTTCACGCTCTTTTCAGTCTAAGAAAACATACAAATGTCAGTAAATTGTCCCCATTCCTGGCAAGTAAAATCTTTGACACGATGATCTCCCCAATTTTGACATATAACAGCGAAGTCTGGGGTGTGAACGCAAAACCGGATTTTAAGTCTTGGGACAGTTCGCAGATTGAAAAAATCCATTTACAATTCTGCAAGCGTTATCTAGAAGTAAGCAATAAGACATCAAATGTGGCATGTAGAGCTGAACTTGGAAGGTTTCCTCTTATTATAGCCATTAATCAGAAAATAATTAATTATACCTTATACCTTCAAAGTAAGGACAATAACTCTATTGTTAAACATATCTTTTTAATGTCAGCAGATCTTTACTCTTCTGGTAAAAATAGCTTCTACTCTAATCTTATAAAGATATCCGAATTTTATAATTTGCCTGATTTTGACCCTATTTTCTTAACGGACACTAAAATCAAACATTATGTAAACTTAATGCAACAAAAATATATCCTATATTGGCGACATACCATTCAACACTCTAAGAAACTCGAATTCTATAATATCTTTAAGAACGAATATATGCCTCAATTCTCATTACTTAGACCTTACAAGGAAATCAAATGACAGAGAACAATTAGTAAAATTTCGTATAAGTAATCATAAATTAATGATTGAAATTGATAGATATGAACAAATCACAAGAGATGATAGATTGTGCCCTACTTGTGGAGGTAATGAAATTGAAGATGAAATTCACTTCCTTTTTCATTGTCCTAAATACTCAATTCTTAGGGACGGATTTTATAGGAAAATAGGGTATCACCTACCAAATATAAAATAGTTATCTCCTTCAGAAGTAACCAATGAATTAATGAACTCTCGTAATTATTTTGTAAATATTCAATTATTGAAATTCATTCTTTCATGCTTAGATTTCCGCAATAATCAAATTATCAATCCAGACTGATGTATCTTAATTGTACTTTCCCTTTCTTTGTTATACTATTGTTTTTTTATTTTATTATGTTGTAATGCTTTGCAATACTGTAAGGATTTATAGTCATGCAAATAAAGCTACTTGTTGTTGATACTGACTGTGTTTTTATTCCTTTGATCAAAATCAATAAAACGTAAGAATTTTTGGGAAGATCGCAAAGGGAATAATTTTTCAAGTTGTAAACTAACCACTCTAGCCCTATAAAAGGCTTCACTTTTTTAACCGTGAGATTATGTTCATTGTAATTCGTGGAATTTGGACTCTGTCGTATAGAGCCGGAATCCGTTGGATGATCTTGGGTGGGCGATGTGGCAGTTCTCGTAAGGTCTCGCACCATTCGTTCGATACAATGGCTCCTAACCCTAAATAAAGAAGCAGCCGCAACACTCTAAACAATAGAGCTGCAACACTACCGGGCTGGATCATAATTAGCGTACGTAGGGGAGGTTGTGGCTGTACACAGGCTCCCTGCATGGCAGTCGTTTCATTCCCGAGAGCACGAGAAGGATCAAACAAAAACAAACAAACCAAAAAAGGGAATTTAAATTCTATAAAAGATCTTATTTAGCCCAAAAGAGCTGACGGAATTAGCCCTGAGTCCCTAAAGGTTAATTCAACTCTTTATCAGGCCATTTCGGACATTTGATGCTCAATTCAACTTATCTTAAAAGCTTTATTTAGTCCTTGTTGAACTGTTTTGATATTAGAGGGAAATTTCAACCCTAATCATTCGTTTCAAATAGCTCACCATTTTATAGGACTACAAAGCAGTACTTCTGTCACGACAAATTTTAATTATTTCAAAGGTTCTTTGTATATGTAACGTGTGTGAACTGGGTGGCCGCCATGTTGCTTTTGGATCTTTCTCTATAATCTGGTCAGTTGATTCTTCTATAAACTTAATTTTTGTTAATTGACTTTTCTTTGATTCATGTCTTCTAGCTGAACAATCCAAAGCGCTCCTAATCAGATAACTATAGATAGTTCATTAAATCAGTTAACAAAAACTTGAAAATTTAACGTATTTCTTTCAATAATAAAAATTCAACGTTGTCGTCGCTTTTCATATCAAATCTACTTGCGGTCGCCATTACTCTGCACAACAACAAAAAGCAATAAATTTTTGTCTTTGTCCCACGCTCGTGACATGATCAACATTATGGGCCGGTGTTTAACAAAACTGCGGTCTAAACCAATTTCAAACTGACCAATTCTTGAAACGTTATTTACTCAGTGTAAATTACCCACTTATAAACAGAGGTGAAGGTCCATTAATTGTCTTAAAACCGCGGTCTAATTTAGACTTCGGTTAAATAACCGGCCCTACATCTTTCTCAAAAAAAGTTTATTCTGACAAACGCTAAAAAGCTATGGCGGGAATCATTATATTAAAGCGGAATCTCATAACAGAGGTATAAGGAGTTGATTAAAGCAATAGACTGTACATTTCTATGGTTTATCGGCTCAATAAACCACGCGAGATGTTGGAAGAACACGCACGAAAAGAGATTGTAAGTCACGAGTCGAAGGCGAGTGAGTTTGGCTCTTATTCGTGCCAAGGCTCTCCTAGTTTCTGGAGTGGTAACTCAAGGGTAACTCACAAGAGCCACAGGAAGCCCACTCCAACGGCACAACACGAAGCAACCATTAGTATTGGCCACTCCGAAAAATACCATAATACTCTTTTATGCGCAGGCTTAGCCTTACCGGGGTGTAATTATTCAAGTCTCCTTTTTTAGAATGGCACAATGGCATTCAGGTACATGTAGGAACGCTAGGACGTAGCATTGTGTGTTCGCATACAAATGTGCACCGTATGCAAATTGCCACGAAGTTGAAGCAAAGCACGTGCAGTTCGTGCTGAAAACAAAAGAAATTGGATAAATGAGGCTTACACCCACCCAAACCTGCACTTTAAGGCTGGTTCTCATATAATCGTCTCGGTCGTCCGAGTCGTTTCAAAAGTTTTTTGCAAACGACTCAGACGATCGGGACGACTCAAGCAATTTGGGTTCTCATATGATCGTCCCAGTTGTCTCGAACGTCAATAACGCAGTCGTAAACTGTGTCCGACAACATGTTTTGGGCAATAATACTGCATTCTGGGGTAGATTTGGGTCGCTTCGATCGCCTCAGTCGTCCCGGTCGCCTGAGAGTAGTTCTCATATGATCGTCCCCGATTATTCACGATCGTCCCAGTCGTCCGGATAGAACACAGTTCTATCCAAGCGATCGCGATCGTCCCAGTCGTCCGGGTCGTTTGCGATGGTCCAGGGTCGTCTCAGAAGTGTTCTCACATAATCGTTCCGATCGTCCGTGCACTTTTTGAAACGACTCGGACGACCGAGACGATTATATGAGAACCAGCCTAAAAGAAACAATACGAGGGCCGAGATAAGTCCGGCGCGATAACCACTACACTACCGCGCCTGCACACAACACCGCACCTGCACACACCACCGCGCCTGCACACAACACTGCGCCTGCACACACCACCGCGCCTGCACACAACACCGCGCCTGCACACACCACCGCGCCTGCACACAGTTTCTGAAGTCGGCAATGACATAGTGGTTTTTCATTACATTTATTCTTAACGTTGTACTAATGTGTTTACAGCTGAGTAAATTGATTATTAAAGTCATTGATATTACAAATATATTATAATAGATAAAACAGACTAAATAATTTTAATGACCAAGAAATTGGGATAATCGTTTGAAAAATTAAAAAGTAGATTTTTAAGTCTCTGCTCAGCTGTCCAAATTTGCCTTTAAAGGGACACTGTCCCGGCTTTTATATCGCGTTTTCACGATTATGGCCAGGGGCTTTCTTTAGTTTGCTTATTTCTACAGAATGGTGGTAATTTTGATTTCTTAACCGCCTGTCACGAAATCAAATTTGATGAACTGCGTAATCCACTTCCATCCTTGTAATTCTGCACTTTATCTCCAAACTACTGCTTCTGTTTTGCTCTATAGAATCGAATCTTTTTATCCAATGAAGTTGTATATTTACTGGCATTTGACGATATAACATGGAATAACGTATGGAAAATGTTGTTATTTCGGCAGAACAGCGTCCCTTTAATAACGCAATCATGCATTAACAATGGTTCTCTCATTGTCTGCATGGTACCTCAGACCTTTAATTTTATGTATTTTTATTATAAAAATAATTATTACTATTTATTTATTTTTTATTACTCTTTTTCCATTCTCTTACCAATTCACGTAATGTGTAAAATATAATATATAAAAGTTTATATAAACTATTCAGCTCAATAAGGTTTTACCTATTTTGAGTATGTTTTTTTTTGTCATTTTTTTCGTAATTCTAGTTTAGTACTTTATGTAACTATGGCGAAAATAAATGGTTGTTGCTGTTTATAGCAATTCAGAGGGGTTAGCATAACTACCAAATGCTGCTAAGGAAGGTTTCTAACCATAATACTTTGGAAACCTAAACTTCTACAGAAAACCTGTTTATACATGTTTGTTGTTTGAGATTTTCTGGCAAGACACGTGACCAGAATTAAATCGGTTATGACATCATTAACACCTATATTCATACATTTTCTTCAGCAGCACACGGTAATTTCTTATGTCAGATTATGAAAAAAGGCAGAGTACAGGTGTATTCTAGCGGTACCTCCTATCCTCCGAGTTTTAAGCATTTAAATTGGGACTGGGTTTTTTCATATCAGATGTTACTCCACAAACGTTCTTCACCATTTTAGCGGCAAGAAACGATCCAAAACAGCTTACAGCAAAATACTGTCCTGTACTGTCCTTAGCAACGAGTCTAAGTCTGATCTCCCTTAAAGTAAGTTTCAAAGTAATTAATTAACTTTTTTAAGTCAATTGCTATTGTTGAAATAGAGAACGATTTATTCACACTGGGGTGGCAATGAAATCATACTTTCCGAAGATTTTCAAGTGGAAGGCCCACTTTTAACCCTATTCGGCCTGGGCTTTTTTTGAGTTCCTGAGCCTGGGGGGGGGGGCACATTGTGCCCCCCCTTCGTAACTTCAAGAACATTAAGGCTACGACAATGAAACCTAGAGGGTACATAGTACGTCCGAAACTGTCTCCTTTGCGGTCCGCACAATAAAATGATGACGTCATATGACGTAGTTATTAGGTAATTAGTTATACGGCCGCCATCTTGGATCCGCCATCTTGGATTTCTGAAATTTTTTAAAATCTCTTAAAAACCGTCCAAATTGACTCAAAATTAATCAAAACCAATAAATAAACGCTAAATGACGTAAAAATATAAAAGTTATACCAATAAATATTGTTTTTCTTCATTCAAAGGTACAAATATGCAAATTTCAAAAAACATGGCTGTCAAAATATTGTTGCCATGGAAACATCAAGTCACGTGATCAAAAAATTGTCATACAAAATTGTTGCCAGATAAATTTTAGGAAAAGTCACAAAGTTTGATGGCGTTTGAATACATATTAAAGAAGTTATGAACGTTCAAAGTTAGCGCGGGCACTTTGTGCCCCCCCCCCCAGGCCGAATAGGGTTAAGGATTTTCGAAAATTGTCTAAACGTTGTCCGAAGGTCATACAGAACAAGCGCTTCTCATAATTTGATCACGTGTAAATTTTAAAGATTCTCGACGCCGGAAGATCTGAAGGTTTATCAGTGAAGGGAAGCAGGGGTGGTGTAGTGGTGAGAGCACTCGCCTCCCACCAATGTGGCCCGGGTTCGATTCCCGGCCCCGGCGTCATATGTCGGTTGAGTTTGTTGTTTGTTCGGCTCCTTGCTCCGAGAGGTTTTTCTCCGGGTACTCCGGTTTTCCCCTCTCCTCAAAAACCAACACTTTCAAATTCCAATTCCATCTGGAATCCGAGGGCCACAGGTTTGTTAGTCTTCTGACTATTTAGTGTCATCCTCGTTAAATAACGATGACTTATTTATTTTTTATTTTATCGATTATAGAATACCCCTCAATTCGTTTAGAATTTAGTTGGGGCAAACGTCGTAGCTAACGTGAAGAATTAGTACAGTCGACTCTCTCTTAAGCGAACACTTTTTCCTGCACGAAGGGTGGTCGCTTACTTATTAAGGGAGAGTTGACTGTATCACTCTTCAAAAGTGAAAACAAGATCGACATCTTCACATGCGTTGACAAATGTATGATCTTCTCTGTGGGATAAATCCTTGTTGATTACTATTTCTATATAAAATGGAGAAACTTTAAACACCACAATTAATTCCCTAATTTACAACTGTGAGTCTGGGCACTGGTTTTGGGTGCTACGATTTCTGTGATCGTTAGTCGGGACGAAAACTTATCGGCAGATTGCTAGGCAATAGCCCTTATGCATGATTACGTCAGACAAGCTATATATACCTACTCTCGTTAGGAGGGCCAGCGCCGGATTAACCTATCGCGGGGCCCGTAGCATTTTTTCAGCGCGGGGCCCCTCAACACCCCCCCCCCCCCCCCCCCCGGCGGGCCGAAATTCAGATTGTCCTGAAATCAAAATATAATATGTATACCATGATGTGCAAAAATAACTCTATGACAAATAAGAACGTATGTACATGAATTTGAACTTTCATCCAACCCAGCTTATCAATAGCAATAGCCAGCTCTATCAATATACACTCTCATCTCTACTCAGTAACATGCTCTGATGTAAGGTTTAAAATGTACGTGTAAGACGTAATGTAACAAATCTTTTACTAAAATGTCATTTTGCTTTGTAAAGGTTGTGTTTGCGGGATTTTTTTAGAGCAAACTCGTTAATTATGGACGACATGTCAATGCTGCGAAGAAGATCATTTTCGATGCTCAGTAGAACAAGGTTGTTCAATCGCTTCTGTGTCATGCATGATCGGAGCTGATTCTTGATTAGCTTAAGTTTAGAAAAGGATCGTTCTCCAGAACAGTTCGAGATCATGAGACTAAGATAGATCCGCAGTGCGATTACAGTGTTCGGAAAAACAGTTTCCAGATTGTTCTCCAGAAGAAGTCTGTACGTGCGCAATTCCAATGAATCTACGTTAATTGTGACATCGTAGTCATCTTCCGTTATGTCATCTTCGTCGTCAGATTCATCAGAGGATGTTTCGTTCATAGCTGCTGAAGAAGTTGCAGAAGCAGTAGTTACATTTAATGATTTCACAGCAAAATCTGTGCTGAGGAAACCAGAAAACTGTACTAATTCATCAGGCAAACTGGCTTCTAGATCTGCCGGGTATGCCTCTTGGAGAATCTTGGCATTTTTTATCACTTCTGGTACTGAAAGATCCTTGAGTTTTCGTAGAAAGCCAAATCTTGCAGCTATTGCAGTGTATGCGCCCAGTCGTTTCCGCAACTCAGCATCAATTCTGTCGATTATGACCAGGAACGTATCTGTGCGGAACTTATGGGCAGGGGTTTGCGACACTTCCGGCGCTGATCCTGGCTCGTCGTAACGGCGATTTCTCTTTCGCACCCGTTTCTCTTCGCCGACGTAATGGTCACATTGACTGAGCTTTTTTCCCTCCGCCTCAAACTCGTCAAATCTTTCACGTTGCTTACTGATAAAATCCATGAGTGATTCATAGATTGCAACTGCGGAGTTGAGATCTTGGTTGGCCGATTGCAAGGCTTGACTGTTCGCGTGAAAACGATGCAGGATGTGATGCCACAGAGCTGCCAGAATTCCGGTTTCCAGTTGGTTCATTTTGGCTGCAAGTCCACGGGCTTCCTCTCGCGTTTCGGGTTTCTCCTCTTTGTCGTCTGCGATTTCTACCAATGCGTCATTAATTTCATCATAGCCTTTGACTAGAGCCTTTGTGGCGTCTGCGCGTGCTGACCAGCGAGTATCTGACATGCGTTTGACTGTTGGCAGGCCCTCGCTTGAAAGTTGATCCATTAGAACTTTCCAACGATGTGGTGAAGCGGAGAAAAAGGAGTATAGTCCTTGAAGGAACCTGAAGAATCCAATGGCCAGCGTGCAACAACCTACTGCAGTTTGACCAACCAGATTGAGAGAATGTGCAGCACAGGGTACATACTCAACCAGATTACATTGTTGTCGAATAATGGCCTGCATGCCATTATATTTTCCGCTCGTATTGCTCGCATTATCGTAAGACTGACCGCGGCAATCGGCAATAGGGATGTCATGGGCTTTTAAAAATTCAAGCAAGCTTTCTGCTAGTTCTCTTCCAGTGTGACCTTGCATGTCGAGAAAAGTTACATATCGTTCAACTGGACCTGATGGTAAAACATACCGAAGAATGCAGGTGAGTTGGTCAACATGGGATATATCAGGGGTCGAGTCCACAGAAACCGAGTAATACTTGGCGGACTTCACCTCCGTAACGATATGCTCGCGTACGCGATTTGCTAGCAAATCGATAATTTCATCGCAAATTGTCTTCGACAGATAGGAAGTGTGACCTCGTCCCTTGTTTGCGGTACATTTGATATGTTGCGCAAGAAATGGATCAAATATGGCCAACAGTTCCAAAGTACCCAAGTAGTTACCGTTTTTGGGTGATCCGATAATTTCATTTGAGCCACGAAATGGTAGACTGCGCTCAGATAGATAACGGATAGTTTCTACTATCCGTTGAAGTACAGCACGCCAATAATCGCGTTCTGCATTGGCCTGTTTAACTAGTTCCGAATCAACACGGCAACCAGCATCACTTCGTTGGAGCATCTGAATCATAGCCTCTCGGTGCAATGCACTTTTTTCATGCAGTGGAATTTTATTGGGTGCGTGTTTCCAATCCTTATATCCTTCCTTCCCCAAAATGTTAGTGCCGTTCATCAGTTTACATGCAAAGCAGAACACTGCATGTTTAGATGGCGAGTAACAGAGCCAGGTTCGAGGGTGTTGCTGTTTTGTGAGCTCATGGGTGTACGTGAACAAGCTTTTCTGGCACTGGCGTTTGTAATTTTCTCCCTCAGATTTGCTGGAAGATGCGCTGAAATCTGCATCCAAATTTCTACATTCGCCACTTCCTTTTGCTACCCAGTATTCTCTCATACTTTCTGAAACATTAGGAGGCCACATACCTAAATCACAGGAATAGGCGTCAGTTGTAGATGGATCGCCAGAAAGGCCAGATGTTATTGTCATCGTTTCGTCAGATTGTTCCGGCACAGAATCTGTCACTATCGCTGGATTCATGGCCGTATTACCTGTGGTATTACTAGCGGCCGACTCAACAGGATTGGGAGCGGATTGCGAATCTGTAAGGGTCTGTGTGCTGCAACCGGTTGCGTTGCCACCAATATTACCAACGCTAGTTTTGGGAGAAAACAGTGTATCTTAGGGACTTTACTCAAAACTTTACTTTCCCGTGCAACACGTTCCTCCTTTGCCTTGCGTTTTGCCGCTCCTGACTCATATTTGCGATTTTTATCCCGGTCACGGCCACCGCCACGTCCACCTTGGGAACTCATAGAGCATATATCTCGTAAGCTACGTCTGTAGCAAAGTAGAAAACCTAAACATTAAAATTTAAATATGAATATAAACGCGTCGCTTTATCAATAATGATTAATATGCGTTGTCAGCTTTGAATGTTCAATTTGTTCATACAAATTTATTTGCATTAGCGCTTTGTTCGAAAATGCGCAACATTTGATTTATATTTCATAATTTAACATTAGTTCTTAAAAGGATAATACATTATACATACCTGGTTTTAGTTCCTTTCCAAAGAGAGGGTTTCAATTTGATATATATTTGAATGTCTCGACTAGTCGACTGTAATCTTGTTGTTTGTAACATGAGACGTCGTGTCAAATGACACCTGCGCTCCGGTGACACAAATAGGCAATGAGTCATGTCTAAACTGCAGTTTATGCAAGATTCTAAAATGAATTTCTTAAACGAACTTTTAGTAAATACCTACTTTTTGGAATAACGTTATTTTATTTTGTGGCCATGCGGCTTTGGTTGGGGCCCTTTCGGCGTGACGGCGTCGACTCACGCGCAAAAAAAAATTATAACCGAGTAAAGCGCGGGGCCCCTAAAGCGCGGGGCCCATGGGCGGACGCCCCTTCAGCCATATGGTTAATCCGGCGCTGAGGAGGGCGATTCACAGCGATTTCTGATATATATAAACCGACAGTTAAATTGAGAACAGAAATTTTCACAACAATTTTCAACAAAATTTCAACAAATTTTCACATCTTTGTTGTGAAAATTTTTGTTCTCAATTTAACTGTCGGTTTATATATTTCAGAAATCGCTGTGAATCGCCTTCCTAACGAGAATAGGTTGGTGATCCCAAGATTATGAGGCAATTAGTTGTCCATATCTCCCTTCCCACACTAATTTATAATTTAATTTCCTTGGCGAGTAGACTGTGAATCGCTGAACGACTGGGTAAAGTGTCGCGATCCTAATTGCAGAATTTGTGTAAATGTCTCCCAAGAGCTTTCCACTATGAAGCCACAAATGTGTTGTTTGTGTTTGTGTAAGTGTGGTTGTCTCAGTAGCCTAGTGGTTAAGGCATCTGTCCGGTCATCAGGAGACCCGGGTTCAACTCCCGGCTGAGGCACTTTTTCACTCAACACCAAGCCTCGCTTTCTAAGTGTAAACCTGTGACAATCTCTTCAATGTATTCTCAAAGAAGCAAAGTTAAAAAGAATGCCGACTCAAAAACAACGTGAACTTGTCAAAGGTTTGCAAGGAATTTCTTACAAACGTGGCTGGGTGGTGAATTTGAGCTGGTGACACAACATACATAACGCCTATTGGAAATGCTGTGTTCCGAAAAATAGTTAGGCTTTTCGCAATCTTTAATGCCAGAAATGAAAGGGAACTGCAACGATGGGTGCATCTCTACTAAACATCTCGCTTCTTGGTGTTTAACCATAGGAGCTAGCTTCTAGTTTGTCTTCCTCTGTTCAAAAACACGTTTACTTCATAGCTGTTTTAGTTTATTCTTCTGCCATTTTTCATATTCCTACGTTCCCCAAACTATTTCACATGGACCAAAATTCATGCCCAGACTCTCCAATAGGTGCAAAAGTAGACAATCCCCCCCCCCCCCCCCCCCCCACCCCCACGAAAGAAATCCCTTTGGGTAATCACATAACTAAGCATTTGGACCTGTCTTTAGAGGACCTCTTTGGGGTTTTGGTTTTGTAGGCAGTTGACGTACTAGTGTAAGGTGTATTTGTACTACTTGCGCTATAGTATCGTGCACTGGATGCAGAGGAGTAACCGCATGTACCACTTGACCCGCTTGAATAAGCCGATGTGCCAAGAACACTCGGGCTTGTCGGCGTGTGATCACGTGTGGCTGTACTACTTCTCTGATCTTGAAAAGCTCGTGGCGGTGCTACTGCTGCTGCTGCTGCAGCTGCTACTGCTGTACGTGCGGTATTGTGGTATTGTACGCTATTTGGGGTACTTGAAGTTGAGGAAGCATAACAACTTGAAACACCAGGAAATGCGGAAGTACCTGAGACGGGAGAAGAATAAGACGCAGTTGACGTGCCAGTGTATGATGTACTTGTGCTACTTGCGCTATAGCCTGTACCACTTGACTCGCTTGAATAAGCCGATGTGCCAAGAACGATAGAGCTTGTCGGCGTGTGATGACCTGTGGTCGAACTGCTGCTCTGAGCTTGAAAAATTCGTGGCGATGCTGCTGCTGCTGCAGCTGCTACTGCTGTACTTGCGGTATTGTGGTATGGTACGCTAGTCGGGGTACTTGAAGTCGAGGAAGCATAACGACTTGAGACACCAGAAAATGCGGACGTACCTGAGACGGGAGAAGAATAAGACGCAGTTGACGTACCAGTGTATGGTGTAGTTGTGCTTCTTGCGCTATAGCCTGTACCACTAGACCCACTTGAATAAGCCGATGTGACAAGAACACTCGGGCTTGTCGGCGTTTGATGACGTGTGGGTGTGCTACTTCTCTGACCTTGAAAAGCTCGTGGCGGTGCTACTGCTGCTGCTGCTAGTGCTGTACGTGCGGTGGAGGTACTTGCGGTATTGTGGTATGGTACGCTAGTTGGGGTACTTGAAGTCGAGGAAGCATAACGACTTGAAACACCAGGAAATGCGGAAGTACCTGAGGCAGGAGAAGAATAAGACGCAGTTAACGTGCCGGTGTATGGTGTACTTGTGCTACTTGCGCTAAAGCCTGTACCACTTGACCCACTTAAATAAGCCGATGTGCCAAGAACGTTCGAGCTTGTCGGCGTGTGATGACCTGTGGTCGAACTGCTGCTCTGAGCTTGAAACGTTCGTGGCGGTGCTGCTGCTGCTGCAGCTGCTACTGCTGCTGCAGCTGCTACTGCTGTACTTGTGGTATTGTGGTATGGTACGCTAGTCGGGGTACTTGAAGTCGAGGAAGCATAACGACTTGAGACACCAGAAAATGCGGACGTACCTGAGACGGGAGAAGAATGATAAGTTGCCGTTGACGTACCAGTGTAAGGTGTACTTGTGCTACTTGCGTTATAGCCTGTACCACTAGACCCGCTTGAATAAGCGGATGTGCCAAGAACGTTCGAGCTTGTCGGCGTGTGATGACGTGTGATTGAACTACTGCTTTGCGTTAGAACAGCTCGTGGCAGTGCTGCTGCTGCTTGAGAATGTCTAGGCCGCTTTGGAGCAGGTGCCGCTGCTGCAGGTTGCTGAAAACTACTGTAATATCCATCTTGAACCGTTTGGGAAACTGTCGAGTACTCGATGATGTATTCTGGATAGAACTGATCCGTATCAAAGACGACGAAAATGGTTGGAAATGAAAAGTAATCTACACACGAGTCGTACAGATCACTCGCGGGATCTGAAGGGTTCTTTGGCGGTGGCCTTCGATAACTGGAGTTGCCAGTAGTATATGAACCGACAAGGACCTTGGCCATGAACATAAACTTAGATGAATTGAAGTCTTCCTTTGCATAAGAGTCGCTGTAAGAGGAACTCAAAGCGAAGTAGCTACCTTGTCCGTATTTGGTCGCGTTCTTCCCATGCAAACGCCAGTCAAAATTCTGCTTGCAGATGGCCTCCACGATGTCAGGGTCGGTTCCATGAAACAATCGCATCTCATTCACATGAGCTCGCTTGGTACTACTAGTCTTGGCAACTGACATGTTGTCTTTTTTCCTTAAAAAATAAAATAAAAATGTAGTTTAGTCACGTTAAAAATAGCGATATATAGTTATTCTCGGACAAAAGATGAACAGTTTTACGAGCTGATGTGTTTTGACCAAGTAGCATGTGCTTTGAGCTAAAACCAAAAGTGGTTGCCAAAACACATCTTTTTTGCCACTTTTCCCATTTGATTGTTAAGACTCCGTCGTAGTAATAGTTCTAAGTTGATAGCCTAGTTGATAGCCTAAGTTGATAGACGTAGTTGTGTTGTATTCGATATTATTCGAGAGTTCTTCTGGATAGTTCAAAATAATTGCAGATTTAGGTTCCAAACGGACATTTCGTGATTCGTATATGATGCAACTGAGGCTCGTTACTAGTTTTCCCCGAGCCGGAGCGATCAACCTCCTCGGAATTCACCTATGTTTTGAGGTCTGAGATTCTTCACTGCAATCAACGCAAATAGAACAGTCGTATTTTACATTTACAAAACATTTTGTTTTCCTCTTTTCAAGAGAAAATTAATTATGGTACTTACCAATTAAACAAAATGGATAACTTGCAAATTTGAAGCCCACAGAATACTAGGGAAGACTGAATTAATAAAATACCTTTGATACTTCTCCCACATGAAAGGGTTCTGCACGCGTTTAATGCTGATGATCACCACGCTTCGTCTGATCGATTTTCTGAAAAGTTCCTCCACCTCGGTAAATTCGTCAGATAGTGGCGCTAACGGAACGCGTTTATATTGCGTTGAAGATGGCATTGGAGACCAGTGGCTTGGTACATTCAGACCTTTTGAATTTGTCTCTTGTTGCTTGTTAGCTTGCAGGTTAGCGTTTTGGGACCTACAAAAAAGACAGTAAGTTTGATAAGAACTTTAATTCTCTTAGCTTTAATTATCTTATT